>BROG01001108.1:12500-130165 GCA_030159075.1 Atrina japonica
TCCGAAACGATATTATTACGATACGAAACGACGATATTACGACATCATCACTACCATGTCCACGCATGCGTCGCTTCAAAGGCGATTTGCATAACATGTAATAGAAAAAGCCCATACCGGACAGAACTGATATTTCGCCGGAAAGAAAAATTTAATGTTATTAGAATATTTGTGTCAGAAATGATAACAGATTTATTTGAATTAAATATTTACCTAAATTATAGTTTTAAATTAGTTCTTTACTTGAAATATCCCAGATACAACAGCTATAATAATAATATTATACAAGAATTACGCTCATTTGATATACCTACAAAAGATACCGATTTTGAGCATCCATATTTATATTGGATAGCTAAACTTCATAAAGCCCCATATAAGCAAAGATATATAGCAGGATCCAGTAAATATTCTACCAAACCTTTATCTTTACTCCTTACCAAGATATTGACAGCCGTTAAGGAGAAACTTCAACAATACTGTACAGTTGCTTATTCCAGAAGCGGTGTAAATCAGATGTGGATACAAAAAAAATTCTAAACAGCTTTTAGAAAATTTGGAGGCACATAATTTTTCTCGAATTCACAGTATCAAAACATACATACGTCAAAGCGATATATCCCAGCGAACTAGAAATTAAAGATACAACACAATCAAGCATACACGCTTCATACTTAGACATTTTACTTAATATAAACACAGACGGGAAATTGGCAACTACGCTATACGACAAACGCGACGATTTCGGCTTTCCCATAGTAAAATTTCCGCATTTAAGTAGTAATATCCCTCAGTCACCCGGATATGGAGTTTATATTTCACAAATTATCCAATATGCCAGGGCGTGTACAACATATGAAAATTTCATATACAGACGTAAACTGCTCACTGATAAATCATTGATATAGGGATATCGAAAACCGCGTTTAATGTCAACGTTTCGCAAATTTTACGGTCGTAAAGTCTTGTTGTCGTTTAGTCTTGTTTGCGATTTCTCTGTTTCACTAAGTGAAATGTCGAGTTGTCTTTTCGTTGGCCGTCGTTGAGACGTCTGTACCAATTGTGACGAGGATTCACTACTCACGTATTTCATTGGACTTGACTGTGGACTCACGGCCGGTGTGACCGGTCGACAGGGGATTCTTACTCCTCCATGGCACCTGACCCTACCTCTTGGTTTCCAGAGGTCCGTGTTTGTCCATTTTTGCCGGGTTTGTGTCTGTGTCCTGGACATTCTATTGACTTATACTTTGTTATACTTTGTTATCTTTTATTATTTGTATTCTAGTATTTTAAGGTTTGGAATGAATGCATCTCCACACAGGTATCAAACAGTGATTTGTTGTACATTTCTTGTAATTGTTCTTGAATTGAGCATTAATGCAATTTGAATGTGAAATTAACAATCATGCTGTACATTTCCTTTGCAGTTGGAAGCAAGTTAAGAGCAGTCCATTAAAGGGGAGTATTGTTTTAATTCTCATATCTAATTTTGTTTTCATTAGATTTATTTTTTTTGGTTTGGTTTTGTGTGTGTGTGTGTGTGTGTGTGTGTGTGGGTGTGTGTGTGTGTGTTACAGAATAATATACATGTATATACATGTACATCCGCCCAGTAAATTCAAAAATAAAGACCATGATACAAGCGTATTTTTTTCTCATTTAAGCCACCTTCACCTTTGCATACTGTTATAATGCTGCACATTTTCTTTAGTAATTATTTCATTTAAAAAAGAGAAAAAAATGTTGGACAACATTTGCATATATTCAAGATATACCTCACGAAAACACACGTAAAAAGAAAGGAACGTGTTGTGATTTGAAACACGCGTATGATAAAATTGAATTGATCACTGTCATGGGAAACCTCATTGTTCAGCATAACTCCAAATAATTAAAAATCCTAAACATTCTGGAATTCAAGATAATTGAAATTTTAATGAAAAATATAAAATATCTATAATAACCTTTTTTGATAAATTGGTATAGATAGATATTATATTTTCACTTTTTTTATTTTCCAAGGATTATGCAAAAAGTGAAAGCGTGCCATGATATGTTTTTTTTTTTACCTTTTGATATAACAGATGGGAAAACAAATTGAAAATATAATAGATATTTTATAATTAGGCTTTTAGCATCCTCCCAAGTCAAGGTTTTCCTTAATAGATTACATTTCATAGTTGGTGGTTACGGGTGTCGACATATAGCGCCGATCTAAAATTTCACTGAGATAGACCCGACACCTTAGCCAGTGAAAAGACTCGTGGCATAACCTGCATGTCGTCATAATTCTGTGTTTACGTACTTTTCCCCTTTATCAAGTGGTCGATGTCTGAGCGATTGTTAGACGCGGTCTGATTGGCTCAGTGAAACGGTATCCACAGGGAATGGAAATCGACGACGCAAAGTCACAATAGCAGGCCAAATTTGTTAAGTTGTGTGAGTAACGGAGTGGATAGGGAACCTTGACTTGGGAAGATGGGTTTTTAGTTTGAATTCCAAATACATAAAATTATTATTATTATTATTATTATTAGTGTCATCCGACTTCAGGTCGGATGACCCTATTGTTTTCGTGATTATTAGGGTCATCCGACTTCAGGTCGGATGACCCTACTATTATTGCAAATATTATTATTATTATTCTTTTTTTCCTAGTAGATTTTGTGTCAGCTCTAGAGCAAAAACGGCTCAGCCGATTTCGCTCAAATTTTCAGCATTTGTGCACAGCAACAAGCTACAGATAGGTTTTTGAAATTTTTTGAAAATTTCCGTTTGTTCTACAGTTATCTCCCTTTTTATCTTTTTTCATGTCCCATTTTGTGACACGGCTTCCTCAGCAACTATTGAAGCTAGAGCAAATCTGTTTGCATTTTATGAAAGGGAAAAGACTGAAGTTGTGCATGAGCTTGTCAAATCTGATCCGACTGTCCCCTGAAAAAAGCTCGCCAGGGGCTGAAAAAAGGGCTCATATTTTGTCAGCTAAAAATCAGACAAAAGTCAAAATATCTCAGACACTAAGAATATTTACTAAAGACATATGCATAAGAAAGTTGTTCAGTTTTATGAGCTGCAGAAGCTCAAGAACTTTCAAGATCACGCGATCTAAGGTCAAGGTCACAGAGACCTTTGAAAATTTAAAATCTCAATATCTCTAGAACTATCTGATTTTAGTATAGACATATACATAAGTGATTTGAAGAGAATAGGCTGATAAATGTTCATTCGAAATTTCATGGTCATCGGATAAAAGGTCAAGGTCACAGGTGAGTTTGAAATTTCTCTAAAAATTTCAATTGAAAATACCTCGAAAACGGTGAAACTTTTATATACCTGTTACTGTACAAGATATATAGATAATTTGGTGAGGAATTTGTGTACAAAGTTCCAAGGTGATTAGGTCAAAGGTCAAGGTTACAGCTCAATTTGAAAATTTCAATTCAAAATAGCTCAAAAACTATGGAACTTTTATATATATATTAGTGTTGATGATTTGTAGGGAATCAGCTGGAGAATATATGTGTGAAGTTTCAAGGTCATCCGATGAAAGGTCAAGGTCACAGCTCAAATTGAAAATTTCAACTCAATATAGCTCAAAAACTATAGGACTTTTATATATAGATTAGTGTAAATGATTGGTAGGGAATGAGCTGTAAAAAAAATGTGAAGTTTCAAGGTCATCCGATAAAAGGTCAAGGTCACAGCCCAAATTGAAAATTTCAACTCAAAATAGCTCAAAGACTGTTGAACTTTTATATATAGGTTAGTGTTGGTGATTTGTAGGGAATGAGCTGAAGAACATAAGTGTGAGGTTTCCAGGTCATTTGATTAAAGGTCAAGGCTAAAGAGCTAAAGAACATGTGTGTGAAGTTTCAAGGTCATCCGATCAAAAGTCAAGGTCACAGCTCAGTTTCAACATTTCAACTCAAAATAGCTCAAAATATCAACAATTGTGTTTGAGGATCGGATTCGGTCTCAGGGTCATGGATTCTGAGCTTTGCTCTGTTGCTCAGCTGAAGCTGTATCAAAGCTGTAGCCTCGGCTATGGTCGGATGACCCCTTTTTGCTTCAGCAAAAAGCTCAGCTCTAGTTATCATTATTATTATTTTTATTTTTTATTTTTCTCCAACCCAATTTTGTTTCATCTCTAGCTCAACAACGGCTGGATCGATTTCGCTCAAATTTTCAGCAAATATGAAGCATCAAAATGTCTAAAATTGGTTTTCTCATTTTTTCAAATTTCCCTCTCTTATAAGAGTTATCTCCCTTTTTCGATTTTTTTATGTCCGATCTTGTTACATCATCTCCTCCGTAACTAGTGAAGCTACAGCAAATCTGTTTAGATTTTCAGAAAGGCCAAAGATTGTAGTTGTGCACATCGGTTTTAAATTTGATCTGAGTGTCCCCTGAAAAAGCTCGCTAAGGGCTCAAAATAGGGGTTAAATTTTTGAAGTCAAAAATCATATAAATATCAAAATATCTCGGAACGTAAGCACTTTTACTATAGACATATGCATGAGAAAGTTGTTCAGTTTTACAAGCTGCATATGCACCAAAAGTTTCAAGGTCACATGATTCAAGGTCAAGGTCACAGAAGCATTTGAAATTTTAAAATCCAAATATCTCTTAAACTATTAAACTTTAGTATAGACATATGCATAGGAAATGTGTAGAAAATGTGCTCAAATATACTCATGTCAAATTTCAAGGTCATGGGGTCAAAGGTCTAAGGTCACAGCTCAATTTGAAAATATTGTTAAAAATTTTAACTTGAAATATCTCAGAAACGAAGCACTTTTACTGCAGACATATACAGAGAAAGATGTTCAGTATATGTTGAGAAATATCTGTGCAAAATTTCAAGGTCATCAGATTAAAGGTCAAGGTCACAGCTCAATTTGAAATTTTCAACTCAAAATAGCTCAAAAGCTATAGAATTTTTATAGATATGTTACTGTTTGAGATTTGTAGAGAATAGACTGAAGAATATTTGTGTTAGGTTTCAAGGTCATCGGCTCAAAGTTCAAGGTCAAAGGTCATTTTGAAAATTTTCTAAAAATTTTAACTTGTAATATATCAGAAACGAAGCACTTTTACTATAGACATATGCATGAGAAAGATGTTCAGTTTAAGTTGAGGAATATTTGTGCTAAATGTCAAGGTCATCCAATCAAAGGTCAAGGTCACAGCTCAATTTGGAATTTTCAACCAAAAATAGCTCAAAAACTATAGAACTTTTATATATATGTTACGTTAGAGAGTTGTAGAGAATAGGCTGAAAAATATTTGTGCAAAGTTTCAAGGTCATGGGATCAAAGGTCAAGGTCACAGCTCAATTTGAAATTTTCAATTCAAAATAGCTCAATAACTACAGAACTTATATAATACTGTTGGAGATTTGTACAGAATAGGCTGAAGAATATTTGTGCAAAGTTTCAAGGTCATTGGATCAAAGGTCAAGGTCATAGCTCAATTTGAAATTTACATCTCAAAATAGCTCAAAAACTATGAAACTTTTATATATATGTTACTGTTGTAGATTTGTAGAGAATAGGCTGAAGAAAATTCGTGCAAAGTTTCAAGGTCATCGGATCAAAGGTCAAGGTCACAGCTCAATTTAAAATTTTCAACTCAAAATAGCTAAAAACTATAGAACTTTTTTTATATATATTTTACTGTTGGAGATTTGTAGAGAATACGCTGACGAATCCTTGTGCAAAGTTTCAAGGTCATCAGATCAAAGGTCAAGGTCAAAGCACATTTTGATATTTTTCAAATAAAAAAAGCTGAAAAACTATAGAACATTTTATATATATATGTTACTGTTGGAGATTTGTAGAGAATACGCTGAAGAATATTTGTGCAAAGTTTCAAGGTCATCGGATAAAAGGTCAAGGTCAAAGCTCAATTTGAAATTTTCAACTCAAAATAGCTCAAAAACTACAGAACTTATATATATATATGTTACGTTGGAGATTTGTAGAGAATACGATGAAGAATATTTGTGCAAAGTTTCAAGGTCATCGAATCAAAGGTCAAGGTCACAGCTCAATTTGAAAATTTCAAATCAAAATAGCTCAAAATGTATAGAACTGTCATATATATGTTAGTGTTGAAGATTATATGTAAGGAATTTGCAGAATAATAATAGTGCAAAGTTTCAGGGTCATCGGATCAAAGGTCGAGGTCAAAGCTCAATTTGGAGTTTTCAATTCAAAATAGCTCAATAACTACAGAACTTATATAATACTGTTGGAGATTTGTACAGAATTGGTTGAAGAATATTTGCAAAAAGTGTCAAGGTCATCGGGTCAAAGTTCAAGGTCACAGCTCAATTTCAAATTATCGAGTCAATATAGCTCAAAGGTATGAGATTAATCATCACACTTTGGAACAACGTTCTTATTCAAGCTCGGCCATCAAGACTCGCTTTAAAAAATCTTATTTTGGTATCAAATTAATAGAATTAGAGCTGTGCTCTATTGTTCACCTGAAGCTGTATAAAAGCTGTAGCCTCAGCATTGGTCGGATGACCCCTTTTTGCTTCAGCAAAAAGCGTCAGCTCTAGTTATTATTATTATTATTTTATTTTTTGATTATTAGTTCTAATTCGTGAAGTTTTGATTATAGAAAGAAATATCCTACAAAAGACAAAATGTAATCATATGTACAGTAACCAAACAAAAAGAAAAACAAACCGAATGACGCAGTGGTAGTCGACTGTGCTTGCACAGAAGTCTCTCGGGGTCCTATGGTGTGTCACTTCTTCTCTTTTGGGCTTTAATGGCGCATCTGCAGCAATTAGACGTATTGTTATTCATTTTACTGCGTTCACACAACAACCACACAGAGCTGTTACTACGATTATCCGCTCCCATAGCATTTCTACCACATACATTTGTGTTGGCATTGCGCTTCTATGGTGTTGCTAGTGTGTTGTCAGCCAGCATACAATGATGAGCATGACTGTCACGATGAGCGAAGTAGCAACTGGTAAATGGAACATGATTCTCTCCGTTTGTAAAGCCAGTAGGAAAGAACAGCACAGCTCATTGTGCACGCCGTAAACGAGAAGTGACAACTCCTAGCACATCCTGAGCATTAAGCCAGAACGCAGTCAATCGACAATTAGAATTCCGTGGGAACGCGTTAGCATGCCGCGGGAGCTCCGTAGAAATGCCTAGGTCGCCGTCAGGAAGCCGTGGCATTTTCATTTTGTAAAAAATTCAAATAAATTTGCACATTTTTTCTGAATTTTCCAGCGACCCTACGGCGATTCCAGAAATTTAACAACGCCGTGTGACTCGGTGGGAACGCAATTTAGTACGACAGGGCTTTAAGAACGCATAAAGTACATAAACATAATCACATCACATAATAGGTAAAAGAAGTCATCAAGCAAGAGGAGAAGGCACATCGAGAGTCGTTGAAGCCTAAATTCGGTCAAGTGATGGACAAAGTGAAACAAGTCGCGAGAGAATAGAAAGACCGAGAGGACGAAGCTTATCGAGAGTCGACGACGAGACCGAGGTTCAATCAAGTGATGGACGAGATGGAAGTAGAACGCGGGACGAAATTCCAGGACTGATCCCAATATCGCGATTATTTCAAGTCGATCAAGAAGAACATTAGTCGGTTCGTCTACCCGGCCCTTGCCTTCGGATCTCTCAAGAGCGCATCCTCGAGGAGGCGAAAAAAGGAGTTTAACCGAGTCGGGTTGTTCAAGTTGCAAATCGTCCTGGAGGTGCGTTTCGAGAAGGAGGGCGACACGGACGTGAGGACGTTTCACAGCCATCCGCCCATTGTTCTTTCAGATGAGAGTGTGGAAGAGGTTTTTCTCGAGATCGTTTGCGAGATCGCTCGGGATGGGGAAGATTGAGTACATCGCACAAAACTCGGAGAAAATCCTCTCGTTCTCTCTCGGCATATAGTTAAAATTCATCGACTCGTTCCAATCATGGCTCGGTCCTTGGCCGGTCTGGTCGAGATCACGAGCGACTTTCCCATCACCGATCAGGCATTCGGGGAACGAGCCACACTGATCAAGCACAAGGGGGTCTATCCCTACGAGTATGTCGACTCGTTCCAGCAATTCGAGGATACGAGTCTGCCGCCCACGGAAAAATTCTACAGCTCTCTGAGTGAAGCCAACGGGGCCTACGTCCACGCGTGAAAAGTGTGGCGCAAGTTTGAGTGCAAGACGCTCGGAGACTACCACAATCTGTATCTCAAGTCAAACGTCGTCGCCAACGTCTTTCAGAGCTTCCATATGACGAGCTGGCGGCATTATGGTTTGGACCCGGCTCATTATTACATGGCTCCCGGCCTCGCGTGGGACGTGCTCTTGAAGACGACGAACGTTGAGCTCGAAATGTTGAGCGACTATGACCAATATCTCTTCTTCGAAGCGGCATCCGTAGGGGCATCTGCATGGTGCCCAATCGGTACTCAAAGGCAAATAACCCGCACCTCAGCGAGGACTTCGACCCCTCCCCACCAAATACGTGATGTGTTATGACGCCAACGCCCTCTACTCCGAAGCCATGAGCCACCCGCTGCCGAACGCGAATTTCGAGTGGGCGACGGACGCTGTTAACGATCCCGTCCACCCGCTCGAAGGCAAGGGCCACATCCTGGAGGTAGATCTAGAATACCCCCGCGAATTCCACGATCTCCACAACAATTATCCGTTCACGAGACCTTTTTAACTATCAACAGAGTTGGATGAGGGTGTTGAGTATGAGGGAAGCGAGACCACCGAAGAAACTCGTCCCGAACTTGCAAGACAAGAACAAGTACATGGTGCACTACAAGACCTTTCAGCTCTATCTTTCGCTTGGGCTGAAACTGAAAAAGATGCCTCGCATGTTACGATTTGACGAAAAACAATGGATGGAACCATACATCGCGCTCAACACGCGACTGCGACAGGCGTCCTGAACGACTTCGAAAAGGACTTCTTCAAACTCATGAACAACTCGGTGTTCAGCAAGACGATGGAGAACATCAGAAATGAAGTCCACATTCGACTTGCTAGAGGAGCGGAAAAGAAAAGACTCCGAAAACTCTCTGTCAGTCCTTATTTCGGTACGTGGCAGTCCATCGGCGAAGACCTTTTCTTGGTGCACATGAAAAAAGAAAAGGTGAAGTTGAACAAGCTGATTTACATCGGCATGTAGATCCTCGACATGTCATAGCGCCACATGTACGGCGGCTGGTACTACGACGTCCTGAAGAAAAAGTACAGAGACGGGTGCAAGCTCCTCTACACGGACATGGACAGTCTGACATGGTAGAAGACGCCCAAGAGTTCGACTTCTCTAATTTCGATGATGGCATCCATCCTTCTCCGGTCTGTCGTGGGAAGAGATTCGCGTACGTGTGGGTTAAACCGAAGATGTTCGGGTCGAGGTGAAGGGCGAAAAAGACACCAAGAAGGCAGAGGGGTGAAAAAACAGGTCTCGTTCGAGGACTACGAGAGGACGATGTTCGACGATCGGCTCCTTTACATGAAGATGGGTCTTCTCTGCTTGTTCGAGCACATCATCTACGACGTGGACATCTTAAAGACTGCGCTGATGCCGCTCAACACGGAGGTGTACATTTGCGATGACAGGATCTCAATGTACGCGTTGGGGCATTGGAGAAACTCGTAAAATTTTCGAGCGATGTTATACACACGCGCAAATAACATCATTCGAGCCCAGGGAGTTTGTCACCCCTCAACGACCAGCAACTCCTCTCTCACGAAATTCCTCTGCGGGGGCGGCGGATGGAGATAGTAAACGTCGATGCCCTGCATGTGGAAATGTCGTGAGATCTCATGCTTGTCGACCGACCATATCAGATCGGTCGCCCTCTTCGTCTACCTGCACTCCAATTCACCGGGCTGGTATAAATATCAAACTTTGGCCATTTGAGGCACCGGCAGGGGTCCGCCGCATCTTTCCTCTGGTGCCTTGGGCTCGGCGGTTTCCGAGTTTATCACTTTGACGACCTCTGGCAATCGTTGCACCCATTCCCTATTCCATTCGTCGGCTCTCATCTCCTCGTCATTCCGCCGCCAGTATCTTGTTAAACCACTCAACGATCGCTTGGTCGGGGTGTACGTCGGCTCTACCATTCCTAATCCGCGTATCGTGGCGAGCCAACATCCGTTTCACCTCCCCCGCGAATTCGCGACCGGGGTCGACCTGTAACAGCTTCGGAAATTTTAGGTGACGCGCGTAGATCCTGTCGAACGCCCCCGCAACTTCTTCACAGTCTTTACTTTTCAACGTTCCGCTTCCTTGTAGCGGGTTCTGACGTCGACCACGGTCAAGGCATACTTGTATGTTTTTCTGCCCACTCAGTCGTGCGGAAGGAAGAGTGGCCAGGTGACGGCAGGAAATAGATCTGCCAAATCTGGATTTTGACCTTTGAACTCGATCCTAATTCCGTGGTTCGATATTGACCCGATTTTGGAGATATTGGAGCGAGGGAGGGGCGTTGACGATAAACGACCCCGATATGGACGTAGGGGGCTAAAGTGAGGTCTGGGCCACAAGTGGGTGATGTGTTGGCGGCGGGCTCGGTGGCCCCCCTTGCACATCACAAAAATGCTGGTGAAGGGCTTCAAATTTTGACCTATGTTCAGCACTTACGGCCATTGAACAGTGGGGGTCCTTTGACGTGCCGAAACCCACTGTGATACAGTGATGTGAAATTAAACACTTTTAAAATATTCTAAGACTTTGGCTAGAATCATCTTTTCTTATTTTTTTCACCCAGGCCCATGTCATTACCACAACGAGGCAGAAACTATCGGATTTCATGTTAAAGTTACTTCCCTTTGTATGCGTTCTTAAGGCGTGATAAAGCTTTTCGGTGGATTTTTTACGAAAAGCACAATCGCTTGCGGTGGTCTAGTGGTAGAGTGTTCACTCGCAAGTGAAATGTCCCGGGTTCGATTCCGGGACCGGGCCATATCAAAAACTTTAAAGATGATAGGGACTGTTCCTTCGCTGGGTACTCGGCATACGAAGTGAAAGTTACGTGTCTTTCGAATGAGACTCAAATCCGAGGTCCAGTGTCGCAGAAGGCGTGGTGCGTAAAATAATTCTCATTGCATTGGCGTCAGTCCATAGCACAGGCCAAAACTTGTAGAACTTCACCTAAAACTGGTGACATCTCAATCTTAGTGAAAAAAGACGGGATGTAAATAACAAACACACAAAGGAAAAGCATATATCAACAAAGTTTGGCAGTGAGAAGGAGCAGAAAAGGGCAAATGAAAGTGTATGTCATTACAAAAACAGTCATCGCTGCAACGTTTCATGATGTTACGGTAAAGAAATGATAGAAATCATTTTTGTGGTTGATCAATATAGACGTTAACAATCATTAGTCTTATTTTTACTAATCATTTGAAAGAGGATATGTATATTTATAAATAGTAGTTTAAAACCTACCAAACCCTACAAGGCTCAAATTTTGTCCAGCAAAAAAATAATATAAAAATCGCAATTTACACGAAAAAAAAGCATTATAACGACTTTTGAAAGGCGATATTACGCGAATAAAAGACGTTATTACGACTTTTGAAAGGCGTTATTACGCGAAAAAAGGTGTTATAACGACTTTTGAATGGCCTTATTACGTTATAACGACATCTTGTCGCGTAATAACGCCTTTCAAAAGTAGTAAAAACGCCTTTCAAAACGCTTTTTTCGTGTTATAACGCTTTTTAAAAGTCGTAATAACGCTTTTTTTCTTTTTAAGGTCGTTATCACGCCTTTTTAGCTCAACTAACTTTTCACATTTTCAACTTCTGCTACAAAACGGCTGATGTAATTTTGATGAAACTTTATAGGAAGCGGGTACTTAAGGTTCTGTACCACGTTTGTGCATTTCAGCTCATGGTTGGATCCAGAGTGAGGCAAAACAGGCCGTAGGGGTAAACTTCTCCTCCAGAACTGCAGCATAGATTGAAAAACTGAATGCATTTTGATGCCTTTTTAGACTTTGTTATTTTCATTCATTTTCGTATGATTTCTTTGATTTTCTCCGACCCTTTTTATTCATCATGATGCATTCATTTTATGTGTTTTATCGGCAGTTAGGTAGAGAAATGCTTTCACGAAACAAATATGATGAAATATTATTTTTTGAATTTCTATTGATTTTTTTAATTGAAATGGGGGTAGGTTTTTCACTGTCAGCTTGTTCTTCAAAACCGCATCAGGGGTTTTAATGAATTATAACAAGAAACATGTACTCTAGGGGTAACCACCCACTAGTCGAAGGTCCATCAATCCGAAGGCCGACTAGTCGGAAGACCCATAGTCCGAAAACTAGAGAATTTACATCACATATTTAACGAGGATAAGTGTCCTTTACTTATTTTTAATTTCTAAAAATTAAAAATGAGTGCAGGACAATAAATATTAAAAATTAGTAAAGTACATAAGTACTAGTCCAAAGGACCACTAGTCCGCCTGTATTTGAGTGTCCTTAGTACGGAACGCAATTTGATAAGAGTGTTGTGGCCGCACTGGGAGTTTAACCCACTGCAGGATTCCCCGCTTGCCATGGAAGTTTTCTAATCATTGATCCAAAATTCCGGAAGTTAGATTCAAGGACCTAACACTGTCTAGATTTTGGATACTAAAACTTAATTACGGATATCAACATATTCATTCCATGATTTCATGAAATATTATGATTTTGTTCAAATTAAAACTTCGATATTTCTATAAAAATATAGACCAAATATGTTTATAAAAATTATTATTTTTATGTTTCCTTACTGGGTTCTCAAAAGTGATTTGTATGAGCAAATCTAATATGTTTGTTTGTTTATTGTTGTTTAACGTCCCACTCAAGAATCTTTTACTCGTTTGGAGACGTCACCAATTGACCAATTTACCCTGGTAAAGGCTTCTAATTTTGGCCTATGCTCAACATTACGGCCATTGAGCAGTGAAGGTTCTTTAACGTGCCGACACCAAACTGCGACACAGGTCCTCGAATTTTACTGTCTCATCCGAAGGACAGAAAACCAACTTGCCTCCGGCTGGACTCGAACTCACGACCTCATGATCAAGTGTCGAGCGCTCCACCGACTGAGCCAGGCCGGCCCGCCAATCTAATAATTCGCATTATTGAATGAACTTACATTCCAAGTTTAATCTGTTATTGCTATCGAAACAAGCAACGGTCGTACAATTAAATGGATTAAAGAGCAGCTAATTGATTTATAATTACAGTGATAAAGCCTGTTCCATTTTGCCATAGCTGTGAAAATGCATATATGAAAAAGAATTCCATCTCGCCTCCCTCAAAATATTCCGGTAACTGATGATTAACTAAGGCGAAATGAGAACTTGTATAAACACAGTAATTAACCTTCACTTGTTTGAACAAGTATAATAATTGTCTGCTTTAAAATAACAAGAAGGTAGACAAATGAAAAAAGCACAAGGAAATATAGATATTAAATGATTTTAAAAAGTCTTAAGTGGAATATTTTAGATAAATTTAAGCATGAGTGAAAATTAACCAAAATACCTCTATAACAACATTTTAAAGAAGATTTTGGAATTGACAAATATTTGGACATTTTAAAGGATAAAGCAGAATTAGTTAAGTTTGGAATATTTTTTCGGGAAGTGTGTAATAACCATGAAACGATTGTATACCATAAAAAATCACCCGACAATACGATTTACGTCGAAAACATAGTGCAGATGCAAAAATCATCAATATTTTTGTGTTTACATTCAAACTGAAACAAGACATGGCGTCTGATTACTTTCCGATCACCTTCGTATGTGTCCACGAGATTTGCTGGTTGAGTGAAGTTACAAGGAAAACTCGCACCCACCACGAATCGTACCAAGACAAAAACCTAGACCGACTGAATGACAAACTTTAGTCCTCGATTAATATAAGAATTATTGTGTACTACCATATTTTGATATCACATACAAGATACTTTCATTCATGTTTAAATAAATGACGTCATACTATTGATGGCATTCCATGATAAAAATGTGGAGGATGTGTATGCAGCAGTTATAGCTCATAGATCCAGGCGTGAATACTGGCGCATTGGGTGATAGCGTGTTTGTGGTGGATCCATGTGAGGCTTCACGGCGGCCCGTTTCTTGTGGAATAAATAACTAATTATCAACATATAACTTGTCGTATACAAGAATTGTTTTGCGTTCTTGTCTTTTGTCTGATTCATAATACGGGTATAACTTTTTCCTCCATTCGAGTATTTCTTTTGGGTATTGTTCGTTTACACCAAATTTATTATTTTCAATACCACGCAGTTTGGACGCTGCGCTTTTTCTGACAGTTCCTATCTTCTTGTAGTTGACAAATTTTGCCACTATTGCCCTCTGTTTATCGTTGATTTTCCTACCAACTCTATGTACCCTATAGAATTTAGGCAAATTATCGGGTTCAATTTCCATTTTTTCTAACTAAAAACTCATTCAGTGCATCTTCCATGTTTTCGTCAGCTGATTCCGTTATTCCCGTGATAATCAAATTATCACACATGCTGCGAGCTTGTATATGGAGATGATCCTCTCTCAGATTTTCTAGGTCCGTTATAACATCACGTAAAGTATTTTTCAGAGACATATTTTCGCTTTCGATACTAGCAAAGTTTTGCTTCATATTTTCAGAAATGTTCAAGTTTTCCTAAATTTTTTCATTGATAAAATTCGTACCTCTTTCCATATCACTGACTTTTTGTGTTTTAGTGAGTTGACATCTTTGTTTACATTTTCAAGAGAAATCTCAAAGTTTTTCAGTCTATTCTCAATCTAATCTAGTTTTGCTAGTTTTGTTACAACATGGTCTGTTTTTGATGACATTTGATCAATTTTCATTCCATAGTCAACCTGAGATAATGAAATTACAGGTACCGCTACTGCCGGGTTGTGCGGCTGACACCCCTGTATTGGTGAACCGAACTGATTAACCACGGGGATAGGGGATGCGATGTTACCCTGTACGTTTTGTGAAAGGCATATTCACAGGTGAATTCGTTCCACGCGGGGTAGAAAACAAAGGTTGACGGACAAGTTCATAGCTATTGTTTTCCACGGAATCATTGACACGCTGAGATTTACTCACCGCCTGAATTTGAACTTTACTATGATTTTCATTTTCACTGCTTGTGTTTCCTTTTTTTCCTGTTTTATCCTTTTTGACTCTTTTTTCGGACTCATAGGATTGCTCTATTGTTATGTAAATGCATTTCAAAAATTCAAATTTTAGAAAAATCGTTTTTAAGTACCTTAAATCTCCAAAAAGTCGCTCTGAAAAAATTCGTGTGGTCACTCACTCACGCATGCCCACCTGCTCTACGGGTGTTAAAAATAAATTGCATCACAGGCAGCCGTTGTTCTTTTTTCATTATAAAACACGAGAAAGCATGAAAGAAAAACTTCAGGACAGGTCAACGTCCCACCATCTTCCTTCATTTTCTTAATTTTTCCCAGACATCCCCCCCCCCGCAAAAGGGTAGTGCACGTTCTGGGACAGCCAAAAAAAACCAAAATGTAGTGCACGTTCTGGGACAGGTCCTTTTCCTTCCGAGACCTTCCGTCACCCCCCCCCCTCCCCTCCCCCCCCCCCCATTCTCGGGTCTCTTCCCACCATCTCCCAAATATTCTCCCCCGATTTTATCATCGAAAACGGGGTAGGATCGTTCTGGACCACGTTCTGGGAAATGATGAAACTCCCCCGCGAACGCGTCTGGAAGGCGTTCCTCTACACCAGCTGGCGACCCGATGGTGAGGACTGGCTCTCGTTCTTCAAGGATCAGCAGGGCACGACATCAAAGCGTATTTCGAGGATACGGCTACGTGCCCCACCCCTCTTTACGCCGCCCCACCGTCAGCATCCCCCAATTCTTCCCCGAACTCTTTGCCACCCCCGACGACAAAGTCTTCTCTCCCACCCCTCCTAGCACCAATACTCTCGGCCTCGAGAGTGACAACTACGATGATGAAGAAGAGGCAACCGGCTCGGGGAATGAGGGCCGCCACCTCGCCTCCGCTACCGCCCCTCCCCCACCAAGACTGTCGACCTCGAGAGCGACCACTCCGATGAAGACATCGAAGCCCTCGCCGCGGCGCTAACTGCGCTCAACAAAAGGCGGTGAACGGGTCACCATTTTTTCCCTAAATACCCTCCTTCACCAGGAAAAAAAAGATTGAATTCCGGACTGAAAAACAAATAAACATTAAAAATTTTCCCAATGCTCTACCGACTCGACAAAATGTTTTCCATCGACGGAAAAGAGGAAATTGTCTTGAGTGTCCCCTGTGGCCGCTTCTCGTGCCAGATGCCGCGCATGAAGCAAAAGTATCCCTGCCCCCAACCCGCAAAGACCGGCTCCCTGTATTGCCACCATCATCACTACTTTATGCGGAAAAACAAGGACTCGATGAAATTTTGCAAGAAATGCGGAAAATACACCACGTCTGAATATGAGATGTGTGGCCCCTGCGGGGGAAGACGGGCGAGAGATCGGGCCAAGGTCTTCGCGGCGAGGGAGAAAAAGAACCCGAAAAGCCCCGAACGACCCAACGGTCCAGAGGACCTCCCGAGGCAAGAAGGCCCTCCGGGCCTCCCGGGACAGAGCCACGGCGGCAAAATCCCTCCTCATGGGGATTCTTTTTCCTAAAAATCCACTCCCTGTATTGCCACCATCATCACTACTTTTTGAAAAACTGTCTGACGCGGAAACTGAACAAGTTTATCGAGCATAACAGACGCGATTGGGAGCCGTGGGCGATCGGGCTGTACGCCGTCACTCTGTCCCGCTTCTTCAAGATGGACGATCCGGATTCTTTGAAACGGGAGTTGTTCGAAGACCCGTTCCTCGACCTGGCCATCGGTGAGTTCTGTTGATACTTGTACTACCGATTGGGATTTATCTCGCATCCTTCACGGGCGCCCTGACGACGGCGCGACACATTAACCCCGAGACTGAAGAACATGAAGTGGATGACAGTGGGGCGGTAGATCATGGAGGCAAGGAAGAGGACGAAACGACTTGAGACCCTGACGGAGTTTAGCACGGGAAGAAAATCGGAGGAAGAGCTAAGTAGCTCGTGTCCACCGGACTCTTTGTCAACACGATTTATCACGCTGCAGTCGATCGGCTATGCAACGTTAAGCCTCAAATTCCTAAAAACCAACACGAAACTGGATTTCTCCCTGTCCAACATCGGAATGATGACGGTCGACCTATCGTTCGCCATGTGAACCAAAGATTTTGTTTGGTGAAAAAGGGATTCATCCCCGCCAATCTGCATAAATTAAAAAAAATATGGCAACGATCGCGATGCTTGTTGGTGGCGTGGCAGTGAACGCTACTTTATATAATTTGTTTTTAACTCATAAACAACGACAACAATTCTATCAACTCAACATTTTATTACTCCGCTCAACCCAAAAGTATTACTTGGAGGATTAGGAGGATTAGGGTCGTTCTTCTTAGACAACATACAGTGATACAAAAATAAAATAAAAAAGAACAACAGCAAAGAGATGATTACGTCTCACTACTATGGTTGATCTTGCCCATACAGCGCGGAGCAAAAGAACGTCAGCTTTTGTCCTAGATCGGTCGGTTCGGATTCCTTGACGCAATTAAACCCCTTCCTGTCGTGACATTGGTCTCTAAACCATCTCCAAACAAAACGATTGTTTCGTAAAGGCTCAATGTTTTTTCTTCTTGGTATAGGTTGATGAAATAACGATTGAAATAGAACATGACTAGTGACACCTCGATGTCTTTGACGTAAATAATACACACAGTAATGTCCACAAACTTTGGTGCGAGGGTGTTGATACATCTGTTGATTATAAATCACTCGATCTGCATAGCGTTTCATGAATTGATAGATATCAGGATAGATCCATGGAGGTAGGCCGTAAGAGTCAAAATATTCAGCAGTCTGAGATTCTATGAAATGAATGGCAACCAAATGCTCTCCCGGTTGATCATGATGATCTGTATTGACGACAAATGAATGTCTGCCATAAGTTAGATACTCAGGTAAAACGTCTCTTGGGTATACTCCGCCGAACAAGAGTCCTACAAGGGTCTCGTGATAAAATACTATTGAGTTGATGAGCATTCAAACCTTGAATACTTTGCATGGTTTCAACAGGCTACAATACTAGCTTTTGTTTCTGTATTGTCTGTCATGAAACGTTTGACGAAATTCTCGATTCAAAAACGTTCTTACTTTATCGGATTGTATACGAATGGGACGTCGTCCTTTAGCTTGTTTTAACACTGCTTGAAAACCTCGTACCATTTCTTTGGTGGATTTATTTTTCAAAGGGATGACCCAAGCATATTTAGATAGAAAATCAATGACGCATAAGAGACACGTATACCCGTCATTGTGTGTCTTGATGTTGGACACGTCAGCTAAATCTAATTGCCATTGTTCATCCATATCGGTCACTCTCGTTTGGTTACGAGGAAACTTTCTCTTAATAGATTTATGAGGTGTATACGTGTTTTGTTTTTTTCAACCATTGTTTGATCTCATTTAGAGTAATATAAAAAATTTCAGATACCAAAGTATAAACCAAGAGGTGGGATCAGGTGCCATGGAGGAGTGAGCATGCCCTGTCGACCGGTCACACCCGCCGTGAGTCCACAGTCAAGTCCAATGAAACACGTGAGGAGTGTATCCTCGTCACAATTGGTACAGACGTCTCAACAACCGCCAACGAAAAGGCAACTAAATATTTCACTTAGTGAAACAGAGTAGTCGCAAACAAGACTATTATACCGACCGTAAAATTTGCGGAACGTTGACATTAAACGTGGTTTTCGATATCCCTGTGTCAATAATTTGTCAGTGAGTAGTTTACTTCTGTATATGAAATCTTCATATGTTGTACATGGGATACTTTCGACTTTTCACTTTTCGATAGAGAGGTTGTATACCTGCATTACCCCGATTAGAGGGATCATAATAGATGGATGCTAATTTGTCATTTTACGAAGATTTTGAGTTTTGATCCATTCTGGAAGTCGAGAACTCTTTTGGAATTTTATAATGGTAGACCAGGCCGTAGGAGTAATATTTGCCAATCCTTAACAATTTTCTGACTATAAAATAATACAGATACTTTTTTCATAGTCTGAGCTTTGACACTTGTTGAAACGTCGTAAGTGAACAACTTTGTAACTTTTGTACTTTGTCACTTTGAGACTTCATAACTTAGAAGGTTGCACACGTTGCAACTTTGAAACCTGATAACGTTACACATTTGATCACTTTGCAAACGTTGAGAACGGTACACACTTGATAACTTTACAAACTTTGAAACATGAGAACGGTACACACTTGATCACTTTGCAAACTTTGAGTACGTTACACACTTTCATGTTCTATGTATCTCTCCTGCCGTGATATTAGTCGGTCTCTCGTTTCCGGTAAAATGAAGTATCCCTCATTAGCCGGGATTCCCTGTCTATCCATGAATCTAGATATCCATATCCAAGATGGCTACCCCTCCTATACTTCCGGTTCACTACCCACCTCCCTCTCTGGTTTAGTGTATACAGTCCATATAGAGTAATCTCCCCTTTGTTCCAGCCCTGTAGTCTATACAGAATTATCTCCCTTTGTTCCACCTATATTGCCTATACGCAGTGAACTCCCTTTGTTTGACCTATAGAGTCTATACAGAGTGATCTCCCTTTGTACATACTCATAAACTCTAGTTTTAGTACAAGGATAACATGTTCAAGCTTGACTCACGATAACGAGCTCAGCCTACCGCTTCTCGCGTGTGCACACTTGATACAGGATCGATAACTCGTGAGCTCACGTAAACTCTCGCCGACTATGGCGACACCTACTACTGATTTCACTCCAAGTCTCAAACCTGGAAAAACCCAAAGTTTCGGTTCTAAAAATAGATTCACTCTCAGCCCAAAACTGGAAAAACCCAACTTCTAGTTTTAGCCGTTGACCTCTCGTGAACTCACGTGACCTCTCGTGACCCCGACATCTTGTAACGAAGGCACTCATTGGCTCGTTTTCCAAGATGGCCGCTCCCACAACCTTCCACTTCCACACGCCTCCGAACTCAACGATTGGCTTTTTCTCCTTGTCGCCATGACAACATGACCTCATTTCAGGTATGACGTACTTATGACCTCACTTCTGGTTTGACACATTTCCGGTTATGACGTCACAGGCGGCTCCATGAAACGCATTTTGAATTGACCAATCAGAAGCCAGGATTCTGATGACGTCATCAAAAACCTGACGCCAAAATTCAAAATGCGTGCCAAGGAGCTGCCTATAAGTACTGTCATCTGCGTCAAATTCTGCGTTCAACACTTATAGTAAGTTTTTGTTAAAATATTGAGTGTTCAGTTAGTAATGGCGCTAGCTTGGTGATATTTCAATGTCCAGTAGTTGAAGGTCCGATAGTTCAAAAGTTTTGCAATAAATATAAAAGATTCCATAATCTAAATGTCTATATATATATATATATATATATATATATATATATATATTATATATATATATATATATATATATATATATATATATATATAGATAAGGCCTTTCCAAGTTTATATGTTTAGCATCTACTGTATTATCAAAAACCTATCTTTTCTATCAGGAAAAACATAAAACGACAGAAAATGCCAGAAATCTGATGAGAACAAATGCAATATTATGCATATTCACATATTTTCCTAATATGCTACAATAAAATAACAAATAAAATAAAAAAGATTGAAAAAAGCAATATATATATATATATATATATATATATATATATATATATATATATATATATATATATATATATATATATATATATATATATATATTGAAATTGTGCTGTAGTGTATATATATTTTCTTTCATTCTATTCTCAATTTTACTTGTGTTATCTAAAACCGACATGTAAAAATCCAGAATTATTGTTTAAAATTTACCTGTTCAGTTGATAAATAAAAATATACATTCATAAGATATTGAAGCAAAACTTATTTCAGTATTTTATATTATAAATGAAGAACAGTCTATTTTTTTCTTATTTTTAAAACTTTTTATTTTCAAGTAGAAAATTTATAATATATTATTTTCTAATTATCATTTACCTGTATAATCTGTATTCATAACCAAGAAAATATATATTTTAGGGATGGAGACTATTTTTCAGATAATTGAATATTTCTGAAATAAATGGGTGGGGATGACCCTTGAGACCTTCAGAATTTTCCAATACAATTAGTCTTGCCATGAGGAATCACAAAATATATGGTTTAGGGGTGGGGATTTCATCTACTTTGGGAGATAATGGAAGATAAGTGAAATGAGAGGGGTGAGGAATGACCCTGGGGATTTTATGGCAATGAGCCCTTACATCATGTCATCCAAAAAAATATTTGGTTTGAAGTACAGTATAATTACTTATATCAGTTAAAATGCAAGTAAAATGCAATGTTTTATTTTCCTATATGTTTCTATAGTAAACCCCACCCCTAGCCTCTAAAAATATACCTTAGATCCCCTTTATCCCCAAACTGAAACCTCCTTACACAACTAGCGATATAAGTCTACAATACACTGAAGTTTCATGGACTTTTACTCTGTAGTTCATGAGAAACGTTTAAGTACAGAAGATTTTCTAACATTAGGTACATTTAATGTACATTAAATTAGCTCCACCCCAGGGGCAGAATCCATGCACTAAGGGTCATGAATATAACAATATTGGTAGAGGGCTTCATGCTCATTCTAACCATACATTCAGTTTTCTTTTAAGATGTGCAGGAGATGAGAAGAAGACTTTTGAAGATTTGGCTATTTTTACTAAATAGTAAATTTAGCCCTGCTCTAGGGGCAGAACCCATACTCTCTTAAAATGTAATATGTTCAGTTCAAGTTTAGTTTCCCTTTAATCTTTGGAAAAAAGTATTTCATAGAAATATGGATTTAAGTTTAAATTCAATGTTGAAACACAAATAATAGAAAAGAAGAGTCTGTCATAGATCATTGTAATCGGCCATGCTTTTCTTAACAGAATACCACCTTGTAATCTCGTATACTGCGAGACTTTCGTTGTCAAAATAGTAACTGAGAAATACCCTTTGAAAATTAAACTATACTATGGCGGTTTTAGGCTACAGTAGTACAGCATTGGAAAACTTAGTGGGTGGTTTTGTGGGTTACAGTAATGAGAGTAAGGTCTTTGTAGCGGGTGGTTTTGAGCGTTGCAGTAGTGAAAGGGTAGATACATATATTCAAGCGTTTATTTTATTTATACTTATATTAGTAAATTACGGAGTTGGACCGAAACAAACCAAAACGGAAAAGTCAACCGCGACTGTATTTTTTGTCTATCAAAACCGTAACCCGTATTTTCTGGAAATTTTCGTAGAAAATAAGGGCAAAAACGGAGGATAAACAGGTCTGTGTCAGGTGTTTTACTACATTTGTTCACAGAACTTTGAAAATGTTCTACTAATGACAGTGTTCTTGAATGACTTTTCAGTACCGACTAACAATGCCACTGTGTAATACTGAAGACTTTTATACTCCCTATCCAGTATGTCAATGCCACGTATTTCCTGATTGTTTTCTAGATAATATTTTCATGCGTAAAAGAAAAATATATGAAAAAAACTTGGTGTTCCAGCCTACAGCCGCGTTCAATTTTAAACAAAGGTGATGTTAATCCATTTTTTAATAACACAAAGCTTTAATTTTTAAAGAAGATATCTATCCATTGGTGAATATAAATTTATATAATACAAATTTCCATGATATCGAATCAAACGCTTTTCCAAAGTCAATAATAATCCGAAGACCGGATGTCTTTTTAGTACGTATTTGAATAGTATTGTATAAAAGACGCGTATTTTCACATTATTTCTGCCTGGCAAAAAAAAACATTTTTAATTCTCATGAATATTTTGGAAATATTAGCAATTATTCATGACAAAATATTGTATGTTATATTCAATAAAGACATAGGCCTCTGTAAGATGCAATCCTTTACTTTGTTGAAATAATTTAAATCTTTTAGCACATTATTGTTCAAGTGCCAAATACTCCCCCCTTTTATAAATTTGATATTTGTATTTCTAATTTAATATATATAAGATCTGTTTGCTATTCGGGTAAACTATTCACCCTTGGACTAGCGACATAAGATTTTGTGATATTACAAAAAGACAAAATGTGCTTGTTTAATAGAAGTTTATCTATGTCGTGTGTAAGCATTCAAATTGGCATTAATTCTCTTAGGGTCAATTAGATTCAAGTCTTTTTCTATTTTATCTAACAATTGATTTAATGTCTTGATTATCATTAACTTTGTAATTATAACAGTTTAAATTGTGATCTTGTATCAGATTCCAGTCACCACAAAATATCATCAACTCACTATCCATTTATTATTATTTTATTAATCAAAAGTCATACGACTCATAGGCATATACATTTGCATCAGTTAAATACAAATATAAACATTAATTTTGAAAATATTATTTCTCACTGTAAAACCTTTTTGATATACATAAGGCTAAATTCCATAATTTATGTGTTCCTAAAAGAAAAAGAAAATGTACATTTATCAAAAAAATTGTATTCGTCTTCTGCATCTAATTTACTCAGAGGACAAAATTCTTTGATTATGGGGTATACAGCTGTATGTGCAGGGTGCCGCAATTTACATATCAATTTCTTACATAATAGTGGTATTTTTTTCAAATGGTTTTGCAACGTAATGTGGTTAATGATATGTTTGAAAAGTAAACATTTCTTAGAAGATTAAAATATACTAAAACTGTGTTGTACAAATGCATCGTTTAATCGTTGTTTTACTAAGAATACCACACCTTTCGCTTATATACTAAATTGATTATTGTCTCGTGAATTCAGTTGAGCTCCAATTTGAAATATATTTTCTAAAGGGAAAGTGGTATCAAACAAGGACAAATAAAAAATCTAAATGCATAGTCACATCCGTCAATGATTAACCACTGTAAAAAGATAACTATCTTAGCTTTTGAAGAATTTAGAAATTGAATGGAGTTAACAGTTTGAAATATTACATTAGTATACGATTATAAGATACAATATTTTGTAGTTAACAATTTGGTCCAGTATTTTAATATTCTTATTTTTCTACCAATATGAAAAGGATAACGCAATAGATCATAGCATTGCATTAACTCCTAAGATGTATTTGTAGAAATTCACGTGTAGAATAAAATCCCAAAACTTCACAACTACATGTATAATAACCAATACTTGTAACATAGGTGTCAAACAATGATAATGTAATTTAAACCATGTGCATACATTTCTTTCTAAGTGCAAACATAGCCTTTCTAAATTCTAGTGATAGTTTTCGTATACCATAATAATTAAGTCGAATTCCAAGTTATGTGAATTCATTAACATTCTCAATTACATCAATGTAGAACATATTCTAGGCTACGAGATACCAACAAAGTTTTGAAGTGGACGGAGACATAGTAATTTTTTTTTTAAATAGAATCATCCTTACATTTGGAAAAAAATATACATGACAGTATCATTTGGATAAACTATCACTGATAAAAACACAAATACTTTACTATTTGTTATATTCCACCAGAAAATAGTACTTTTTATGGTAACAGATACAATGTCCTTGATTTATTCTATAACATTGAGAAATTTGAACACAAATACAAGAATAAATGTGAAGTAGTTCTCACGAATGACCTGAATGTTCGCTCCGGAAGAAGGGTAACCTTCTAGAAAAAATAAATTACGATAATGATAGCAATAATATTCCAGAGCTAAATTGTCATGTGTAACAATATCAATGCTTTTTGGCAGAAAACTTGCCTAATTATGTAAATCAACCGGGTTAAGAATTGTAAATGGATTATTCGACATTCACATTTAGTTTTTATATTTTTGCAATAATTGTGACAAACGATGCTTATACAGATGAGAGTGAGGGATTACGGAGTGGGAAGTCAATTAAATGGGTGGTGTATAAATGCAGAGTTAATAGCCTGATATAAAAGATGTATTATATGATGATTTTTCTGGGCAGTCAGATGTAGATACTTGTGTAAATAATTTTTGTACCATATTGAATTCGTTTGTTCTCCCACATTGTAAAATAAAAGTTCAATGAAAAGCCACAGAAAAACATAAATTAAAAAAGGACAAAACAATGTCAACGGGTGTATGTATAAGACTAGGTTAACGGTGTATGGTTTAAGTTAAAGGAGTATCGTATAGGTTAAAGATGCATCGTATAAGACTAGATTAACGGTGTATCGTAAAGGACTTGGTGAACAGTGTATCATATAAAACAAGGTTAACGGTGTATCGTATAGGTTAATGGTGTATCCTAAAGGACTAAGTTAATAGTGTATCGTAAAGGACTAGGTTAACAGTGTATCATATAAGACTAGGTTAATGGTGTATCGTATAAAACAAGGTTAACGGTGTATAGTATAGGTTAACAGTGTATCATAAAGGACTAGGTTAACAGTGTATCATATAAGACTAGGTTAATGGTGTATGGTATAAAACAAGGTTAACGGTGTATAGTATAGGTTAACAGTGTATCGTAAAGGACTAGGTTAACAGTGTATCATATAAGACTAGGTTAATGGTGTATGGTATAAAACAAGGTTAACGGTGTATAGTATAGGTTAACAGTGTATCGTAAAGGACTAGGTTAATAGTGTATCATATAAGACTAGGTTAATGGTGTTTCGTATAAGACCAGGTTAACGGTGTATCGTATAGGTTAACAGTGTATCGTAAAGGACTAGGTTAACAGTGTATCATATAAGACTAGGTTAATGGTGTATGGTATAAGACCAGGTTAACGGTGTATCGTATAGGTTAACAGTGTATCGTAAAGGACTAGGTTAACAGTGTATCATATAAGACTAGGTTAATGGTGTATGGTATAAGACCAGGTTAACGGTGTATTGTATAGGTTAACAGTGTATCATATAAGACTAGGTTAATGGTGTATCGTATAAATCAGGTTAACGGTGTATCGTATAGGTTAACAGTGTATCGTAAAGGACTAGGTTAACAGTGTATCATATAAGACTAGGTTAATGGTGTATGGTATAAGACCAGGTTAACGGTGTATCGTATAGGTTAACAGTGTATCGTAAAGGACTAGGTTAACAGTGTATCATATAAGACTAGGTTAATGGTGTATGGTATAAGACCAGGTTAACGGTGTATTGTATAGGTTAACAGTGTATCATATAAGACTAGGTTAATGGTGTATCGTATAAATCAGGTTAACGGTGTATCGTATAGGTTAACAGTGTATCGTAAAGGACTAGGTTAACAGTGTATCATATAAGACTAGGTTAATGGTGTATGGTATAAGACCAGGTTAACGGTGTATCGTATAGGTTAACAGTGTATCGTAAAGGACTAGGTTAACAGTGTATCATATAAGACTAGGTTAATGGTGTATGGTATAAGACCAGGTTAACGGTGTATCGTATAGGTTAACAGTGTATCGTAAAGGACTAGGTTAACAGTGTATCATATAAGACTAGGTTAATGGTGTATGGTATAAGACCAGGTTAACGGTGTATCGTATAGGTTAACAGTGTATCGTAAAGGACTAGGTTAACAGTGTATCATATAAGACTAGGTTAATGGTGTTTCGTATAAAACAAGGTTAACGGTGTATCGTATAGGTTAACAGTGTATCGTAAAGGACTAGGTTAAAACTGTATCGTATAAGACTAGGTTAATGATGTATGTATAAAACTAGGTTAATGATGTATGTATAAAACTAGGTTAATGATGTATGTATAAGTATAGGTTAACGATGTATGTACAAGTATCGGTTACCGGTGTATCGCATAAGACTACGTTTGCTGATTTTCACGCTTCTCTTATCGTTGTAAGTAGTCTTCTCATGTACGCTCGCACTTTATTCACTCGACAACTGTGACACTTTTGCCTTTTTCCGTTTTCTACTCATTATAATCTTCTGTTTATATCAAAACCATATCAAGTCCACTATATGTCATTCAAGAATTCAACTTTTCACAAAATTTAAACGGTTAAGAACGCTAACGCACAAAATATTACACTTCTACACGGATCTCAGAAATTCATTACCTGGCCATTTGATCATATATATTACATAATACATGTATATTATAAAACACTGGTGTATCTCTTTTACAACCATGAATATTGACTATATTTGGTAATGTCATAGACTGAGGTTGTCAACCTGTGACGTCATATTCGACTGATGCACCAATGAAATCGCTTCTAGATGTCAAGTCTGACAGCGAGGACCATCCCAGGATTGCGTGTCATTACTCATCATAGATCACGTGAACAGCATATCCTTCCACGATGTCCGGCTGTCTGTCCAGCTTTGTTAAGATGTCACCGTGTAGCACGTTTAGATTGGTGTAGATAACATTTGCGCTTTAATTGCCGAGATTGGGCGGATATTCACCGACGATTTCAGGTTTCCCTTAGACAGCAGCGACTGCTGTTTAAGAATCTATTGTCGCCTTGGAGAACGATTTAATGATGTTTGTATATATTAGATCATATGTTAAAAAGTAAAAAGGACAAAAATGGAAAATTCAAGACTATTGTCATAAATGTGATATGAATGGAAACTCGGAACTGATAATTCATATATATATATATATATATATATATATATATATATATATATATATATATATATATATATATATATATATATATATATATATATATATATGTGTGTATGTGTGTATGTGTGTGTGTGTGTGTGTATGTGTGTGTGTGTGTGTGTGTGTGTGTGTGTTTATACGAATGTTCAAACGATGGAAAGAAATAAAACCGGATAAACCGTGATAGCTGCACATAGCAAGAATCAACAGATATAACACGATCTATAATCAATCAGAGAGAACAGGAAATTGCAAATAAAAGACGTCACAATATTACTATACATATGTGACACGACTGTACTTGATACAACCAACAGACAATAATGCATATTTCTAACAAAACTGTCGACAGCTGAAAAATGGAGGAATCTTATTTACTTGACAATAGATGAAACCACACAATATCGATTCTTGTTAATGAAACGATTTATCAATTTGTTTTATTAAAAATTGGAACAGACGAAACCCTGACCAATAACCCATACACTAATGGAATAAGGAAGGTGGATACAATTCAGTGTTATACTTTAAATGTATTCATATTAGATTAAAGAATTGACATAACATAGAGTTTTGAACTATAACCATTACATCAAATGTTTTATACGATACACCATTAACCTAGTCTTATATGATACACTGTTAACCTAGTCATTTACGATACACTATTAACTTAGTCCTTTAGGATACACCGTTAACCTATACGATACACCGTTAACCTTGTTTTATATGATACACTGTTCACCAAGTCCTTTACGATACACCGTTAATCTAGTCTTATACGATGCATCTTTAACCTATACGATACACTGTTAACATATACTATACACCGTTAACCTATGACATTCATGCTATCCTGGCTTTAATAATACGAATTGCTTCCACATAGTTAAAGGTTGTTTCCATCAGTTCATCCAACGCCAACGGCATCATATCGCTTTTTATTGTAGGTACTAGTCATCATAAAATATTTTCATCAAAACTGTTGGTAAAATATCGATCTTCTTATCTCTGTCTTTGTAAAGACATGTTGATAAGAAACAAAGCAACACCACGGTATAATTAGATTACAAACTTAAGGACAAGAATGATGATACATTAGATGATATCACGTGGTAGATACCTGGTAAAAGATTCGACAACTATCAAGTTGCCTAACAAATGAATGGTGTTCTTAAGTTGTCAATCTCTGCTATGAGGATCATATATACATTCAGATTAAAGTTTGTTTCCTGTACTGATAATTAACAAACCAGATGTCTCTTCTATAGTCTATAAAAGTAGACTCTACATAGAATTGCTGTTACACGTACTATTAAGAGAGTCAAATCTCAGATTTCCATGAATTAGCTAAATATGGATACATAGATTCCCTGCATAGTAATCTGATGTTGCAGACGATACAAAAATTCTTAAATAATTGTATTAAGAAGGATAGAAATAAAGCAACATAAGGGTTACCCACATCTTAATGCTGTTCCACTTAAACATTAGAGTCATCGTCTCAAGAGTAAAAACTGTTTTCAAAATAGAAAATCTAAATGAAGAAACAATAACTTCATCATATTGTCTCCGACATGAATATGCCATACAATACAAACTAATACAAATAGTGAATATTTTCATTCGTTAATATTAAAATCAGCATTATGGGCCATAAGACGCTCAACTGCAAAATTTGGTCACACTACAGAAGTAAAAACTGTTGGTAATGATGGTAAAAATTGATATTCTGGAGCCACTGTAGGTCCTAGCCCCTTTTCATTTGCAAACATTATGCAAACATTATGGAGGTAGTTCTTGCCAAAATCCAATCAAAAATGATAGCAATAGGTCATCCTGAGACTTTGCCTCACGATTTCATTTTGATTCGCAAACTTTGAAGATATAGACTTAACAATCATGCATACAAAATTTGAAAGCCATCTGGTCATTGGTTGATGAGAAGATTTTCAAAGCTATACCAAGTTTTGGTCCTTTTTGGTCACTTTTGAGTCCCTATGGGTTCTAGTCCCTTTTAATTCGCAAACTCTATGCGACTTTACATGGGGAGGCTGTATGCAAAGTTTGGTTGAAATTGGCTCATTCATTCTTGAGAAGAAGTCGAAAATGTCTAAATGCGCGACAGGCGATGAGAGATAAAACACAATCGCAATAGGTCACCCTGGTTTGATCAGGTGGCCTAAAATAAACTTAACAAGAAGCCCATGAACTTTGACGCTCACATGATTTGCAGGAGGTAATGTCTGAACATTTAGCAGCACATAGTAGGGACTTCATGAGGATAATTTGTAGCAAGAAATCAAGGTTTCCTCATGAAGTCCCTACTATGTGCTGCTAAATGATCTTTGCAAACAATGTCACTTCTTGTTAACGTTATGCTGATCAGAAGACTTTGTGTCTATTGTGGGTTTTCAGATTTTTCAAGACAATCTGTTAGTGACATTATGGAAAAAGGCCATAACTCTGCAAACAAGGGGTTCTAGACCATAGATTGTGGGCATTGCATATTGTAATGTGATCAATATTGAATTACAAATTTAGTGATGTTACCACATAAAGAGGTCATTACAAAACTTTAACAAAGCGTTATTACTGTGTAAATAAGGGGTTCTACAACCTGGAGTTCATCCAATTCACAGGATCTTCATGTGACTTATATACATTTCATAGTAATGATGACAGTGTGGACAATCAACATTTTGACAAAGAGCAATATGTCTTTAATTAAGTTGTTCTGGTTGATTTGGTTTACTAGTTTTGAAGATTTAGTTGAAAATATCTCAGACAATCAGAGGCCAGGACGGCCATCTTGGTTTTTTAGATCAGCCTAAAAACAACACTTGTTCAGGAATACAATATGTGTACCAAGTTTGAAGGCAGTCGGTTAGTGGATCTTCATAAGAAGTTGAAAATGTCTCAGACAATCAGGCGACAGGGTCAGGCATCTTGAATTTTCGGATCGGCCAAAAGAAAACAACACCAGGACATTATAAGGAACATGTGTACCAAGTTTGTTGGCAATTGGTTCAGTGGTTCTTAATAAGAAGTTGAAAATGTTTCAACTAATCAGACGCCAGTGCGACCATCTTGGATTTTCGGATCGGCCCAAAAACAACAACACTTTGTCAGAACATAATAAGGAACATGTGTACGAGTATGAAGGCAATAAGTTTCGTGGTTCTTAAGAAGTTGAAAATGTCTCAGCCAATCAGATGCCAGTGTGGACATCTTTAATTGTCGGATTGGTCCAAAAAACAGCTACACTTAGTCAAAATATCATATGGAACATGTATACCAAGTTTAAAGGCAATCAGTTTAGTGGTTCTGAAGAAGAAGTTGAAAATGTATCAGTCAATCAGATGCCAGTGAGGCCAGCTGGGATTTCGGATCCGCCGCAAAAACAAGAACACTTTGTCATGACATCATCAAGATCATGTGTACCAAGTTTGAAGGCGATTGGTTCAGTGGTTCTTGCTAGGAAGTTGAATATGTCTCAGCCAATCAGATGACAGGGCGGCGATCTAGGATTTCTGGATCGGGCCAAAAAAGAACAACAACACGTGGTCAGGATATCACAAGGAACATGTGTATAAAGTTTCAAGGCAATCGGTTCTGTTGTTCTGAAGAAGTTGAAAATGTAAATGCTTAACGCACGACGGATGACGACGGACGAAGAACGATTGCAATAGCTCACACGAGCAATGTTGTGAGCTAAAAAAGGAAATACTCCCATAAGCGTCCACCTGACAATTTCCATTTTTGTAGATCTTTGCGTGCTAAACAATTTTGTTTATGTCATTGTCTCTTTTTATTTTACTTTTCAAGATAGTGGCCAAAATTGTGAAAATCCACTAATAAGCAAAAGTAACTACCATAAGCATCGACTTGGCAATTTCCACCAAAAGAAATAATTGGTAGCAATGGTAATTTCTGCAAGGCGATAATTTTATTTTTAGCCATGGCAGCCATGTTTGATCATAGTTCCTTTTTATCTGCAAATCTTATGCGGTTTCGCATTGGGATACTGCATTTCAAGTTTGATTTATATTCAATGGTTTTTCAGAAGAAATTTAAAATGTCTAAAATTTAACAAAACAACAACATATTTTCTGTTTATTTATATGCCTGTGACCTTGACATCTTGTAAAAATAGTCCTTAGATAATTCCTAACAAATTTCCAATATAGCTTTATTTACAAAAAGACAATCAGTTTTAGTTATAAGTCTATTTGTATAAATACTGTGATACTGAAGCAGCTACTATTACCTTGTTTATAAACATGTATCATTCGCACATTATATCCAAAGCCTTAGTCACAGCTGGACGGACGGGGTTTTAAATCGCGTGTCTTCTGCGTATTTCGACGTAGGTGAAAGTTGTAGAGGTCGTGGGGGCAAAAAAGTGGCAGTCAGTTTGTAAGTTGGAAGAGAGAACGACGTATGTTATTGGGAAATCGCTGAGTTTGTTGGAAATGTTCAACATCCATTGGACGTGCCTACATGTAGTTTGCGTGCTCGTAATTTCGCAAGAAGGCTGTGCGAGGCCCGTTCGTTCCTTGGCGTTTTTTTTTCGTACATACTCCGTAGAGTGGAAGTACGGCCGGTTGTGACTGAGGCTTTATATATTTTCTACATTCATTCATTCATTCAGCCATTCGATTCTTCTAATCCAATTTATGAGACATGCACAAGACTAATTAATTCCTAGTTCTGTATTCATTTTATTAAGTTAAGGTTTCTATCAATATCACTTTTATTGAGTTACAGACTTTCACACGTTAATCTCTCTTTAAGGCTTATTGAACTAAACATATAAGTCTATTTGAACAGGTGTATTTTGACTTCCAGAATTCATCTAAATGGCAATTATTAGCTGTGTATTTGCAACAAGAGCATTTGACAGAGATTTATATCCCTAACCGAGATACCTTGATGGAGAAACAAAATGTGGGGAAATCTGGGATGTAACATATTATGATCCATTTTACGTCCTGCATACAAACAGCAACAAGATGTCTATATCTCTGATAAAGAGCAAATGTTTATACAGTTGATACAGTCGACGTTTACGATTTATATCAATAAACTAGACCAGTAGGAGACGATCTAACCGGTCAAACAAATTACAACACAGTTGCTTATTTGTAGGTGAAATTTAGGATATATCGAAATATTCCTCGTTGTTACAGGTGTGGGCACATTTCAGACAGGTTATATTTATGAATAAATCATCTGCTGGAATCAGCCGTCAAACTATTTGCAGTTAGAATGCCATGTGAAATAACTCGACTATACAGAATGTGGTCTAATCCACTGTAAAATTATCCCGGAAATGAAGTTAACGATATTCCTTATCGCCGGAAGCTGAAACAACGGGAATGAGACCAACATATTTCTACGGTATAAGATTGCACACAGATGGTGAATAGAACAAAATTAAAAACAAATTCACCATAAAAAAAACTTTATCTCTCCTTCCATTTTACCAACAGCCGTGGGAACTTGCACCAATATAACGCTGAAGGAATTGATTGAATTATCACTTTAGCAAAGGCAGGAAAACTTTGCACAAAACATACGTAGTGAAAACAAAACTACTACTTAGGTAGCCCACATTTTCCCAATGTGTAGAGACTGGGATCATTTGCCTTACCAAGATTTTATTGACCATGCTTACATTATACAAGCTTATCCATTCTATTCTTTTATCATAATGAGAGTAAGTTTGAAATACCGATAATAGTAAAAAAAAAAAATAATACACCTCGGCTTGTATACTCAGCTTAAAGATTGCATGCTAAATTGATGCATTCATATTTTAAAACTAGCGCCGATTAGAGTGTCAATTTGTATTAAATGATGATGTTTACATCATACTGTTATGTACGGAAGCCGACACGTGCCACAAGTAGTAATAAAAAATGTGTCGTTATAATGACATATATCTTGTTATATCGACTTATTATGTTGTTATAACGACATATCAATTATCTTGACATGTTATTATTATGTCGTAATAACAAAATATTATGTCGTTATAACAAGATATGTCGTTATAGCGAGATATGAAATATTTTATTATAACAAGATATTATGTCGTAAAAACAAAATATGTCGTAATAACTAAATAATTATCTTGTTATAACAAGATATTATGTCGTAATAACAAAATATGTCGTAATAAAAAGATATTTTATTATACCTCTAATATATATCTTTACTCATGATTCTTCAAAATCTTATCACGTGAACTAAAACATTTCTTCATGTCACCCTGAAACATTTATGTCACCCTCTATTGCGATGTATGTCACCCTCTCGCATGCAGAAATGAATGCGCGTACCTTTCAGTTTTTTTTTCATAGTAGGCTATGTCGTAATTAGGTGTAACATCTAGCACATAAAATGTCCTTTTTATAACTCATAAATAACTCGATGCAGACTGGAATGGAGTGAAACAACGAAATTAATTATTTGACAGCATTGGTACATCGTTGTCAAATATATTTGCTGGAGTCAGCCTTGATGGAGGCTTAAGATTAAAAAACGACGCAAAGAACGATAAAACATATCGATAGTGTTGAGTAACGAAGGCACTGAGTTACATGTGTTACAATCGTTATGAACTTACGTAGGTCAGTTTGTTAGTTAAGTTTTATTGCCTTTCGGTATAATAAAACAATTATTGCCTTTGTTATGGAGTGACGTGAATATTTGAACCACCCTCGAGATGTTACGTCACCTCGGGCTGGGTGGACAAATATTCATGTCAACACAAAACAAGGGCAATATTTGTATAATGTCGTAATAGCAAGATATTATGTAGTTATAATGAAATATGAATTATCTTGTAATAACAAACTATTATGTCGTAATAACAAGATATCATGTCGCAATAACAAGAAATTATGTTGTTATAACAAGATGAAATATTTGTTAAAACAAGATTTTATGGCGTTATAACAAGATAGTATGTCGTAATAACAAGATATTATGTTGTTATTACAAGATATTAATTATCTTAATATAACAAGATATTATGACGTTATAACAAAATATTATGTCGTTATAACAAGATTTTATGTTGTTATAACGAAATATAAATTATCTTGGTATAACAAATTATTATGTCGTAATAACAAGATATGTTGTTATAACGAGATATGAATAATCTTGTTATGACAAGATATTATGTAGTAATAACAAGATATTATGTTGTAATAACAAGATATTATGTCGTTATAACGACATATAAATTATATTGTTATAACAAGGTATTGTGTCGTAATAACAAGATATTATGTTGTTATAACGAGATTTGAAATATACGGAAGCGTATTTGGGCCACGAGTTGTCTTATAACTGTTAGTTATTAAGGTTTTAATTGCATTGTTTTTCACATCGTTATTTTTATAGGGCAGAACATAATGTCTTGTAACACAATTATTACCAGATAGTAATGCAATGTTGCATTACTATCTGGTAATAATTGTGTTACAAGACAATATTGATGTAACATTTTATCATTCTTGTTCAATATTGTTATTATCGCAATCTTAATAAATACGTTTTATTAAAACTAATAAGATTAAGAGTATGTTATTTAAAGAAGATTTGTTTTAAATTGTTCTTTATCAATCTAATTAAAAACAGATTTCTCACCGCTCCTGTTTTCTGTTATATCACGTAGAGGATCTAACGCAATTCACTATGGGGTCACTATGACATTTTTTAATCCGCCACTGTAATATATTACATTTTTGACTACAAAGGTAAAAAACTGAAGAAAATGAATTATCTGTCTCTGGTCTGCTTGAAAATAAATATTCTGTCCTGCGACTGTATGAAAATATATAATCTTACTCGACAAAATTTTGCAGCCCCCACTCTGTCAGATCGATGATGAGTATTGGTTTCTGTCTCAAGCGGAAAACATTCGAGGTATTCCGAATAAAAATACAAGAAGTGTTCCAATTAGGGTAACGGGTTGAAGAGGTGATGAAGGGATGGCTGATACAGGGTATGCGATAAATGGCACGTGCTGCCTCCTTGTCAAAGATGAAAAAGCCTATATTTTGTATTAAGTATATGATAAATAACAGTGAACAAACAATCAACCAGGAGTTCATATTTTTATTTATCTCTTTGAAAAACGAATACGAGGCTAAACAGTCAACTCCGGCAATTGTTGTGTAATAATCCAAATTTCGTATACAATATCAATTATACTTGAAAAGGTAAAATTATTTAGAGATTTAAAACACCGGTGTCCACGTTATAGGTACCAATGTTAAGAGATTAACAAAACATCGTCATTTGATTCTAAACGCTTGAATGTTCATTCGTATTATTGACGGTGAATATGATTATATATTTTGTTTGTGAAATAAATTAATATTTTTAGAGTAAGAAATACGAGTATTTGCTTTTCAATTCAATATCTTGTAATCGAAATGTTACTCTAATAAAGGGGTTGGTATTAATTATAAATTGTGTACTTTGACAACACTGTAGATGACATTGAAAAAACTATTATTCATGTTATTTGAAGCCAAAATTGTAATTATACATCGTGAATTAGTGTAATTATATTTCAAAATGAAAATCATCACTTAAATTATGTAGTTTCTGTACGTGAAATTATATTGATTTTATGCATCTATTTGCATTATCGTCGTGTAGATGTATTACATACAGTGTGAGTCTATTCGCATAACCATGATGTGAATCGTGCACACAGTCCGAAAATCTATTTACACGACCGACCTACACAAATATAAATACGGTTCGGTCACTGAGAAGTTTCTTTTTTAAAAGTGCAATATAACTTTCTACTTTACATACACTCATGTTTGGTAATCAACAAAATACCCGCTAAACAGTCCCAAAGTGTGTCATAGCAGTGCACTCGATTTAGTTTCATGAAACAGAGAAAAAAGTCAATGCCAGATCGTTTAGATCTAGAACAAATGAATTGAGATAAACAATAAACAGACAAAATGTGCAGTTCCGTAGTATTATTGTTGGCAAAAAATAATGATTACTTCCTTGTACGAGCGAACAATCGAAATCAACATTTAAATTGCCATATATAGAATTTATATAAGATAAATAGCATACAGCAAGTTTTCTTAAAATGTTGCGGTGTAATTGGGGTTATTACGTTGCGAACGTTCTGTGTATAGATTGCTGAAAAATCTTAATTCAGTAAGAGATACTGAATTAAAATATCATAAATGCATATCTCGGACAGATTATAAATTATACTTTTTATGTACAAATGTATAAATCACAAAACTTGAATGGTCAGCCTACAAATGTGACGTCACCTCAATGAGTTAAGTGACTAAGCTGATGTCCATTGCTAACGCAAATATTGTCTTATGTTTGAGACTTATGAACTCTTTCTGTTTTAATATGTAAGTATGCTTGCGGTTTGTGAATATCTCTTAAGTGTAGAGGTAAGAGTACACGTAGGTTCATGTCTTAGTCTTAGACTTAAGTTTCTTTGTAGCCCCAGGACATGTGATGTGTGCGCCGGCAAATCAAACAATACAATATTGTGGGATTATGCCCATTCTATAACACATATATGTATGTGACCTGTGTCCATCAAAAAGTAGTAAAACGTGCTGGCTTTCACTATGACAATAGGACCTCTCTCTTCTATTTAACAGTTCCTTCCTCATGAATGAACAGGAAAATCAAAGACGGGGTACTTGTATTCCATAAGCATTTCCACATTTAAAACTTTTCTCAGTCCATGATCAACATATTATGACAGCAGACGGGACTGTCCCTTTAGTACGAACTATGCACGGAGAATTCTGACTTGAAGTCCCTTTTCATCAACAAAGTATAAACAATAAGGATTGTCCTGAATATGCACGGTTTCAGAACCGACAAAGCTGGCCAACGACTCGTAAAAGCATGAATCAATGCTTTAGAGTCTACCTCAATACGGCATACTCAGTAGCCATGCAAGCAACCTCTGATCTGCTGGAACCATACCTATATTTCGTTATATCAGACTAACGGATTACTAGTGAATTATCCTTGAATTTAGTACAAAGAAGTGTGTTTTGTATGACTGATGCTTATATCATGTTTTACGGCTATATAATGTAGATTAAATGCGATCAAAGGCAATGTTCATGACTATGGGCAAAATGATGCTCCGAGCACACTAAAAAGAAAGACAAATGAATAAAGCAGCAACTAAATGCTACTTCCAATTTGGTGGGAGCAATTATCATAATTAACCTCTTTGGTACTTCTTGGTTACATTAACGGATCTACTAAGACAAAGACCAAAATAGTCTAAGTGACAAATATGACCCAACATTTCACAGAAGCTTTCTTTTGTGACACTAAAATTTAATATCATACATACGCTTTTCAATGTCAGAACATTATCGTTCATGTGCAGAAAACATGACGCCATACTCTTGGAGTATTCCGTAATAAAAATGTGAGAGTGTTTATGCAGCAGTTATACACATATAAAATACCCTTGCATAATATCTAAAGTTTTCGCAATTATATATATATATATATATATATATATATATATATATATATATATATATATATATATATATATATATATATATATTAAAATGTAATACTCAACACGATCGTTTCAGTCGATTAGACTGTCTGTCACTTGAGATCCAATTAAAAATATATGTTTATTTTTTAAAGAAAACTTGGTATCATACAAGGGCTAATAAAAATCTGATTGTGTAACCACTGTAAAAAGATCTTAGCTCAGCTTTTGAAGAATTTAGAATTTATATGATGTTATCAGGGCGAAATATAATTATTACTTCGGTAATTTTCACTTTTTGTCCGAGAGAAACATCGAGGAGTACTTCGTCGAGCATGTTTTTTACAGACTTATGAACATTTTGAAACCGCTGACATCATAATATGCACAGGACAGACCCCGGCATGGCAGGTAACATTTTTAACATTACAATCACTAATACCAATGGAATATCGGAATTTCCCAAACAATAAGTTAAGTCATTAATGAAAGATTACTAACAAAAGTTATTCAAGATATGAGTAATGTATAATTCAAATTATCGAAAACTACACACTGTTCAGTTGAAAAAGTTTTTCTGACATTGAAAGCTTAATGTATTTACTCATATTGCACAATTCTTTTATATTTGTTATGCAGAATGATTGTATTAATTTACAGGCAGCGGGTCTTTCAAAATATTATTGTAAGACAATAAAAACTGGACATCTCAACAAAAATGAAATTCATCCTAAATATCAGCAGCCCTTTTCACAAAAAATCTTAAGATTACTTTTACTGTTAAGAGTAAAATTAAGATTGTTATGGTTTTCATGAAAAATCTTAAGTGAATCTTAAGATAAAAATTTGTCGTAACTTTAAGAGAGCTATCACCCACACTTAAGAGAAATTTTTACTCTTAAGATTTATCAATATAATCGTAAGTGTCCATAGAAAAAAAGATGAATTTGATATGTTGTTTGATATGATTAACAGAATAGCTATTGCAGAGAACGTATTTTTAACAGTTATCGAGTGTGATTCGATTCCTAGTATCTTAACTGAAGTCCCAACTCCTGATGTAGCCTACGCACATCCACATCTTCTCCCTATAGCTAAATACTTACCTGAACTTGATCCTAAGGTCAAAGTTGAACTATTGATAGGTCGAGACTTACCTGAAGTTCATCACGTCCTTGAACAAATTATTGGACATAAAAGTGATCCCTTTGCACAACGATTGCCCTTAGGTTGGGTAGTAATTGGAGAAGTTTGTCTTGGAGAAATTCACACTCCAACAGATATCAGTGTACGTAAAACTCATGTTTTAGCTGATGGAAGGGCTACAACTTTTCCTGTATGTGAAATGAACATTAAGATTCAGGATGTAAATGATGACATTTTTGTGCGCAGGCCAGATGATAACAAAACTGGATTATCTGTCGAGGATAAGAAGTTCATGAATTTAATGGACTCTGAATTTAAAATGAATGAAACTGGTCGTTGGTCAGCACCACTACCATTTAAAGATCCAAAACCATTGTTACCCAACAATCGTCCTAAGGCTTTGAAACGAGCACAAATTCTTGATGCAAATCTCAGTAAAAACTCTCAGAAACGTGAACACTTCATGATCTTCATGTCTAAAGTACTCAATAGTGGAGCAGCTGAAGTTGCGCCTGCAGTAGTACCTGGTGAAAGCTGGTATCTTCCTCTCTTTGGGGTGTACCACCCTAAAAAACCACAACAATTACGAGGGGTTTTTGATTCATCTGCTGTCTATAAAGGTGTTTCGTTAAACAATGCTTTGATGTCTGGACCAGACCTAACCAACAACTTAGTTGGAGTGCTCATGCGTTTTCGCAAGAATGCGATTGCAATCACAGGTGACATAGAACAGATGTTTTACCAGTTTCATGTCACAAAAGAACACCAAGATTACCTGAGATTTTTTTGGTATGAGAACAATGACTTTTCAAATCCACTTGTTGAATACCGAATGACTGTACATGTTTTTGGAAATTGCCCTTCACCAGCAGTTGCTACCTATGGTCTGCGTAAGGCTGTTTCTAATTCTGATGAGGATGTTCGCTCATTCATATATAATGATTTTTATGTAGATGACGGGCTTATATCATTGACTAATAAAGAAGAAGTCATATGTCTCATGCAGAAAACCAGAAAAGCTTTGAAGGAAAATGGTAATATTAGACTCCATAAAATTGTTTCAAATGATATTGACGTCATGAAAGCTTTCCCGTCTGAAGATCTGGGAAAAGATTTGAAGGATTTGAATCTCCAGTCTGAGATATTACCTATTCAACACAGTTTAGGACTAGCCTAGGATTTAATCCATGACACATTTGTTTTTCGTATCAGTGATGAGGAGAATCCACTTACTCGCCGAGGGCTTTTATCTACTATGAACAGTATATTTGATCCTTTAGGATTTTTGTCTCCTCTATTCATCAGTGGCAAAATGCTCCTTCGTGAAGTTATTCCCCCTGGAACTGACTGGGATGAACCTCTCACTGAGTTCCATGCAACAAGATGGTTGCAGTGGCTTGAATCTTTGAGACAAATATGTAACATTCAAATTCCACGGATGATTGTTCCCAGCTCTATATCATCAGCGAACAATATAGAAATACATGTGTTCTCTGATGCATCCCAACAAGCAATATCAGCTGTTGCTTATTTGAAAGTTGTTGACAGTATGGGGTAATGACTACCTCATTTGGATTTCTCATGGGAAAATCTAAACGTGGCACCACTAAAAGGTCACACAATTCCTAGATTAGAGTTATGTGGGGCTGTTCTAGCTACTGAGCTTGGAGAAGCTGTGTGTAACAATTGTAGTTATCTGAATCTTAGTCATGAACTTTGTCACTTCTATACTGATAGCAAGGTAGTCTTGGGATACATTTCTAACACAACCCGACGGTTCTTCATGTATGTTGCCAACCGTGTTGAAAGGATTCACAAAGTGTCAAAACCTTCTCAGTGGTCATATATTTCCTCTGATCGTAATTCAGCCGATGCAGGAACTCGATTCATAAGCACACCGGATACTCAACATGTTGAAAACTGGATCAAAGGACCAAATTGGCTCTCATCAACAAATCAAACGGAATTGAATGTTACGTATAAGTTGTTGTCACCTGACAATGACAAGGAAATTCGTCCTGATACTGTTTCTCGTAAAACTCAAATCAGAGACTCCGATCTGGGTTCTCATTATTTCAGCAAATTTTCTACTTGGAAAACTTTAATCAATGCTATTACATTTTTGAGACGATTTGCAAAAGCTTGGAAAAATCGCTCAGATGTGAATAATACAGTTGATCTTCGTAACGAAAGTGAGAAACAATTTGTCATAATACGTCAAGTCCAAACAGAAGTTTTATCAGAAGGAAATAATCAATTTGAAAACTGGCAAAAACCAATTCAAAGAGATAAAATTGTTACAGTTCTAAAACTTGATCCTATTTTGGATGATGATGGAATTTTACGAGTTGGAGGTAGGCTGAAACATTCAACTTTGTCTCTAGGTGAAAAGAATCCAATTTTAGTACCTGGAAATAATCATGTTGCAAAACTGCTTGTGTTACATTATCATAAAAAAGTTTGTCATCAAGGACGTCACATAACAGAAGGGGCTATAAGAAATTCTGGATTTTGGATTACTGGTTGTAAACGTCTAGTATATTCAGTGATTTCGAGCTGTATACATTGTCAAAGATTTCGTGGTAAGACTATGTCTCAGAAAATGGCCAATTTACCTGAAGTGAGGCTACAAGCTTGTCCTCCATTCACATACGTGGGTTTAGATTGTTTTGGACCCTGGGATATCACGACAAGGAAAACCCGCGGAGGGAGCATTAACTCTAAACGCTGGGCTGTTTTGTTTTGTTGCCTATCTAGCAGATCTGTTCACATAGAGGTTATCGAAGAGATGAGTACCTACTCTTTCATTAATGCTCTTCGGCGTTTTATGTCAATACGTGGTCAAGTGAAAGAGTTTTATTCTGATCGTGGTACTAATTTTGTTGGTGGAACCAGAGAACTAGGAATCCAAACAATATTTGTAGAAGATACTTCACTTCAAAATTTCCTTTGTGAGCAAAGTACAGTCTGGAATTTCAATACACCCTATTCATCTCACATGGGAGGCTCATGGGAACGTTTAATTGGCATTGCTAGAAGAATACTAGATTCTATTTTGTTTGATGCAAGACACAAACGTCTTACACATGAAGTACTCTGCACATTTATGGCTGAAACAACTGCTATTATGAATTCTCGTCCACTTGTCAATGTATCATCTGATTTAGATTCGCCATGTATTTTGTCACCAAATGCATTACTTACACAAAAAACTGGTGAAAATATTGAAGATTTTTTACACTTCGACATAAATGAAATTTAACATAGTCAGTGGAAATTTGTGCAAGCACTTTCAAACCAGTTTTGGAACCGTTGGAAACGTGAATATATTCAAACGTTACAAATTCCAAAACTAATATCAAAGAAGGTGATCTAGTTCTTATTAAGGATTGTGACCTTCATAGGAATTATTGGCCAACAGGGATCATAGAACATGTGTTTCCTGGCAAGGATGATTTAGTCCGTAAGGTTCTTATTAGAACCATCAAAGACGGTAAACCTCATGTATATGTGAGGCCTATCAATCAAATTGTTTATTTGTGTTAGAAAACTGCATAAATTGACATTCCCAATGTTCAATTTGTATTTCTATATGAACAGTAAAATCCAGTAAAGTCAATATTAGATCTCTACCTTTGATTTACGATTTATAAGAGGGTGATATTTTTTCATATCAGACCGGAAGTGTGCTGTCTGTTATTTTAAATTATTTCATTTTGTTTGATAAAAGGTCATTTTGTGTCTATTTTGATGCATTGTTTTATTTACATAGATTGACCTATATTGTCTACTTTCTCTTTACTCTTCTTACCTGTGGTCATGTGATCACTTTCACTTTTATTTTTGTACCTTTACTTTCATTTGAGCACTTCCTGTCTTACCTGTACTTTCTATTTAAGTGTTTCCTGTTGGTCACATTGTGCACCATGATGTGGCTGATTTTACATAATGCTATCTATAGCTTAACTTTTTGCATCTGTACTTAGAAGAACAAAAAGTAAGTTGGAATTTCATCATTAAAGTTTATATTTAATATACTTGCAATTAGTTTTGAACCAAAACAGAATTTAGTGAAATTTTACCTGATAAGATGTTGTGTTTCTCTTAAGACATTCTGAGACAAATTTATATGCATTTTAGCTAGGTTTATTAATTACTGATAAATACTTACCTTTTCTATATGGTATTGTAAACTTTTAGAAAGGTTTATTTGAAAATGGTTGAATTTAAGCTAATTTATGTACTAATGGTACTTTTGAATATTTTGAGTAATATAATGCTATAATTAAAATGAGTAACAAGTATTGTATTGTTTTTTGTTTTGTTTTTGTTGTAGCTTTTTACCAAAAGTCGAGTGACTTTTGCAACACATGCAAATTTTGAATAAATAATTCAACGAGCATACGTTCTTAAGTCATTTGTGGTTAACTAACTGCTAAGCACCTGGCGGTATATATATTTTTCGGCTTTCCCAGTATTTCAATGTATATTTTAAACTGGTATTTAATCATCCTCAATTTTCTAGTACAAATAAGTTGCAATCTACCTAATTCTGCATAAATCATGGCGTTTGATTTTTAACTGTTGAAATTTTTTTTACAAAAGATTAGATGAACCGCATGTGAAAACCCATTATCAAACAAAGTATTAAATAGTTTGTGTAAGAAAGGCAACAAGAAATCCACATATTCTATGAATATGCAATTAGTAAACATCTGGAGCATCACCTTTATTGCCCTCCAAACCTCTTATACTTTTGTAATTTTATCTATATTTAGTTCTTATAGAAATAACATCACCTTCGTCAAAAACTCTTCCAGCAAAATCTTACCCTTTTTTTCACACAAATATTTAAAGTGTTGTATAAATTCGTTTATAGATATATTGGAGTTTTTGTTTAATTCTTTTAAACGAGAGTAAAATCTTAAGGATGGTACTATCGTAATGATTCAAGTATATTTCCTTGCTCAAGTGAATATTTCTTTTACAATTTCCCTTCACGTTTCTTGTATTCGCATTATTAGAACCCACTTGATTTACATATATGAAAATTATACAACGCAGTTTTATACCTGTAATATAAGATCTTACACGTGCCTTTAAACCAAGGCTTATTGAAATACATATGTTCAATAGAACACTTATATTTTTATGATTAACTATCAGTATTGACGTTTTTTTTAATTCCAACATGACATCATTCAATTCATAAATATCTGATTTAACAGATTTCACGGTAGCTTTCATTTCAATGTGTAATGGAGCATGATCTGAGTTCATGTTGAAGTAACAAACAATAAATTACCTAATATAGTCAAACAAGTCAGCAGTAGTTAAAATATTATCAAAAACACTACTCCTGGTAGGATCATAGTATATATAGCCACTCGAATAAGCGGAGTGCCATCCATTTAGGGTGCATAGACAGTTTTCAATACACAGCTGGATACGTTTTACCCCATAGGTATTAATTGTTTGATTAGGGCATATACGCTCAGGTGTCATGCTTGTAATCAAACAATGAGTTAAAATTATCTAATACAGTAGGATGCAAAATATCACCATCAATAAAATCTTTATAAAGCTATATGAACTGTCTTTGGCGCAAATTTTACATGCAAATTTTATGCAATATTTTTCATAATATATATTCCAAATCACCTCGTGGTTGAAGTTTACCGAGAGATAATTAGTTCATAATTCATTGCTAATTATCTTCCGGTAAACTTTTACGATGACTTTTGAAAGAAGCATGTGCGATTTGTAGTTAACATTTATTTTATTCTTTATTTTTCTTTGCATTTTTGTTTTCGTTCATCGTCATTTTTTTTTAACCAGGCAAAGCCGGTTTTCATCATCGTTTCAAAACATTTGTTTTTTGACATTGTCATTGTGACGGATCAACGCTACTGAAAATTTCGACTCATTACAAATGTGAACTCGGGCTTTTTTATCTGAGATTCCAGATTAAGTTTAAATTTTTGGAGTCACTGACAGTTCGGTCCGGTGGATTGGTGTAGTTAATTTTCTCTTTGCAGGAAAAGTATAGTCTGTGATAATTTAGTTTTTAATCAGGTATCGTAATGCTGAACAGACACAATTTGTTGTAATTTTGACTGAATCATATTGTTTTCATGAACATTCTACAGATGGCATCTAGATCAACAAAAAAGTATATACTGCTTCTTACCACTACATGACTGCAAAGACCTGACTAGTTACTTTACTACAAGCGTCAATATGACTGCACTGTAAATATATGCTATATTTTACTATTAAAATATAATTCACCAAATTATAATTTTCGTTCATTCAAAACATTTTCATATATAGTGTCTAGCGATAAAATACTATATCTAAAATAGTGCTGCGCAACTTTAACGGTCATGTCGGCACATTTAAAACTCGAGGTAAGCATTGTTGTCTCAGTTATATTGGTTTTATTTTGGCAATATTTGCATTCATTTCATGGTAACATTAAAGATTGGGAATATGTCTTTTAGTGACTTGATTAATTATTCAAGTAAAGTCTGCAATCACTTGCAGATTATGTGATGATAGCTTAGCTGCGCAACTACACCGGACAGCATTGCAGATACGCATAATTCTGTTCTACGTCATTTTCTATAATGCTTACCCATGAAAAGCACATATTTTACAATATATAAAACATCTCAGATACCAAAGTATAAATCTTTATGATGTTCAGGATATAGATACAAATCTGGTAAAAATTAGATATACACGGACTTCTTGAAACAAAGAGGTGGAATCAAGTGTCATGGAGAAGTAAGTATCCCCTGTCGATCGGTTACATCAGTCGTGAGTCCAGTCAAGTCCAAATGAAATACGTGAGCAACGAATCCTCATCATAATTGGCACAGACGTCTCGACAATCACCAACGAAAAGACAACTCAACTTTTCACCTAGTAAAACAAAGTAATTCCAAACAACACCATTATTCCGACCGTACAATTTGCGGAACGTTGACATCAAAGTAGTTTACATCTGTATATGAAATGTTTATATGTTGAACACGCCCTGACATATCGGATCATTTGTGAAATATAAACTCCATACGCGGGAGACTGTGGGATATTACTTCTTAAATGTGGAAAATTTATAATGGGAAAGCCGACATTGTTGCGTTTGTCGTATAGCTTAGTTGCCAATTTCCTGTCTGCGTCTGTAGTAAGTATAAAGTGTGTGTGCTTGATTCTGTTGTATGTTTAATTTCTAGTTCGCTGGGATATATCACATTGCCATATGTATGAAAATTGTTATTATTAATTGACAAAACGTCGTCGATATATGTAAATGTCAAATTACAGGACACCGCTAGCTTTTCATCTTTTGATTCAGCAGTTTCTGCTTCGTATGAATAAAGGAACAGGTTATCCAATAAAGGGATATTATTGGTTCTCATAGGAATGCCGACAGTTTATTGAAAGACCACGTCTCCGAAAATTACAAATATATATTATTTATTAGAAATTTCAGCATGTTTTATATCAATCTCAGTGTATTTATGTGTAGAATCAGAGTGATGTTTGACAAAATAAGTATCATGACAAGCAATCACTAGATATTCAAATTAATTTATTTTAATTTTAAAGATAATACAAAACACTTAAGATATAGACCGAATTTAACATAGATCAAGTGTTTTATGGATACTGAGTACAGGATCGAGATTGCTGATAGACCGAGATATGCTTGACACTATTACGAATGTATGTTTGATTTGCTGAGAGAGTCTATCTGAAAGGTCACTAAATACGGAATTAAAATCGTAAAGATAAGGGAAGACAATGAATTAGAATTGTACATTTTCACAAATAACTTCGAAACAAAGTATCATATAATTAAAAACAAATTTGATCAGATTGTCAATTAAGATTACTGGACAAAAATCATAACTTTGAGGGCTTTTTTCTTGTTTAACGTTACTACATCTACTAAGTCACATAAGTAAGTCTATGTCGATTTTGAGCCAATTTTAGGTTACTGTATCAATCTAAGTTAATGTCTACCTCTTTGTTCGACATATGTAGATTACAGATCTCTCTGTAGCGTGCCTTTTTGCGTTATACACACTTGTCAAGTAATATCCTCAGTTTCTTTCAATATAACCGTACTCCATCTCAACACAAACATGTGTCCAATCGTCTGTTTCACTATTTATTAATAATGCATCCAAATGAACAATACAAGTGGAAAGCCTAAACCTATCGCTTCGATTAACATAAACAAACTAGCGCTCTATATATAGACTTTATAAGCCTCTCATCAAGAGGGGCTACCGCATTATTATATAATAGTATAACGCGATAGTTATAAATAATTTACGATGAGCAACAATATAAAACTAAAAACACTTTGAATGAATGAGATCTACAACATGTAATTGAAAAAATTATAATAAAGATATTTAACTATTTACATTAATACACAGTTCACTACATCTCTTTTCACCTCCGATGAGTCCGTCTCAGCCTTATATTGTCCACTTTACTCACAAAACATTCAGTTGTCATACGTCTTGCTTCACTTGATTGATTACGCGGTGAGTAGTCAGTTCGTCTACTTATGAATCTGACTCAAAATATCTAACAACTGCAATTTACATTTTGTTAATTGTCTTGAATATAGTGAATGCTACGAACGCTTCTTCATTGGATCACGAATGATAACTTCGATACATTGATATTTGGCTCGAGACTTACCCATGTTAGATCGCTAATTACCCATATTAGATCACTAAAAGTTGTTGAAAGTTGGTGATCTTTGATTGATTTTACTTCAAATCAAAAGTGAAACATTACCCTATATTCATGGGCACCCTGATGTTAGACTATCAATTAATGTTTGCCGTCCATATAAATTTACACGTGTTTTAATTATGCAACGACTGCACTGGTCATTCACAGGTCAATATTCCACTGATAAATTTTATTTTTATTAATGATAATAAATGCATGACATCCAAAGTAAAGGATGTTTAAATACTGTTTTGTGAGTAAGAAAGTTCAGCATAATCTAGGCCTTGTGGTTGACATATGTGTATCTTTGTGTATTATCTGGGTATATTATGGTATACCCTGTCTCACTTCATTAAGATGTTATATAGTTTGAGCTTGGTCATGTTGTAAATGTTGAATATATACTGGTTGGTTTTAACAGTTGTATCATTCGTCACCTCGTTGCAGTACTTTCGGTACTTTGATTTTGTCTAGTCTTTATCTGGGTTAAAAAACATCATGTGTATCTCATTTAAAGTCTTTGTAATACCATGTGTCGAACGGTCACTAATTACATCATACACAACACTAAGGCTTTTAACAAGAATAATTCTTGTCTGCATAAGGTTATTGCTCGAGCTAGCCATACCCGAATGAAAACTACTCACAATCTAATCACGTATCTTTGTTGAAAAGATAGGTAGGAAAAGTCTCCAAAATACTTTTTTGACATTAAACAAGCACACTATTCAATATCTACAGATTGATAATCGTAAAATCCATCTTTATACTGAACTAAGGTAATTCTATTCTTCTGTTGACGACAAAAATAACAAAACTTTGGAGATCACCGCAAATACGTCCATTCGGGTAACATGACAATATTACAGGCTAGTGGCGCACAAAACCACATTCTCGTCATTATCACTGTAATTACCAAGCTTCTTTAATTCCTAATACGCTGTCTGAATGCCTGCTCGGCCAAAATAACATTTTTTTGTTTAAAGTCTATAATTCAGGGGGTTGACTAATTTTTCTTGATTAAATTCGATATTTACAGGCTTTTGCAATAAAGATATTTAACAATTTACATTTATACACCGTTCACTACAAGTTGCTTAAAGTCGATTTTGCAGGCTTCTTGGTTATTTTTGTTGTTTGAAGTGGATATTAAGGTCTTTGTTATTTTGTTGTTGTTGTTGTTGTTGTTGTTGTTTAAAGTCGATATTACAGGCCTCATGGTTATTTTTTGTTGTTGTTTAAGGTCGATATTACAGGCTTCTTAGTTACTTTTTGTTGTTTAATATATATATGTATGTATGTATATGTATATATACAATCATAGTAATGTGCTTTACAAATGCTTTAACAATATATCATTTGAGTCTTTGTCTGCTGAGTCCTGTACATGTTGGTCATGCAATCCATCTATTTCGGTTATCACTTCTGGGTCAATGAACACTGAATAGTTCCTTTAAGTTATCGAATACGAGATGTTTTCAACCCTCGTATATTTTTTAACTCAGACAAAGTGTCTGGTTACATGTCTTCATGTATAGCTCATTCTCTGGTCTAATCCCCGACAGAATTCATAACTAAACTGAAATTCTGTCACCAATTAAAAGAACAGGCTTCATGGTATTTAGGAACTTTTAAAATAAAGTTTTTTGAGGTTTTCATTTTCAACAATAGACACGTCATCGGTGATGATCTCGTACCAATGAGCACCTTTGCCATTAACTGTATACCTTGCTTTGTACAATAATTTTTAATATAGCTCAAATTGTCATCAGTGTACTTTCCATTTTCTCTCATACCTGTCTATACCTTTAAAGTTAGAAATAGAATTAAAGTGATTGTGTGCTTATTTGTATTATCGTATTTGTGGTATGAAAACGACATTGAAATCTATGAATTACAAAAACAAAGTGTGGTAGTAAGGTTCGTTTTTTATTAACTCATATGCAATTGACTCCGTTAGCAATTAGATGAAATACAGCGAATTGTCAGGTATAACGAAGTAGTTTATGATCCTTGTTTATCAATTCATATTCTTTTTAATAAATGGTGATAACAAAATGTGGCGTGAAACTTCAGGACCAGTCAACGTCAATAGATGAAAGGAAGAGAGTATTTACCATGGAAGATCACATGAGTTAACAAAACAAAACGGAATTTTAAATCAAAACAGAAAGCAGAGCTGAAATTGCAAGTTAAAACCAATGGTGCATCAGTGAATATGATTAAAACTTCCCTAAAGGCGAGTGCAAACATAGTTATCTTCAGTTACACAGACAAAATAAAGGCGTTTACCAACACAATGTAAAATATGGGGTTTTTTTTCAAGACCGAATCGATATTTAAACAGTTTATTTTGGATTTTTGCGTCACAATTTTTGCAACGTTTGTCTTCACTCATTGAAACGTTACATCTCGATCACTGCTTGATTTTACTCATTGAAATGTCACAACTCTTGCAGCATATCTCGATCACTGCTTGTCTTTACTCATTGAAATGTCACACCTTTCGCGGCATTTATTTTCACTCGTCAGAATGTCACGACTTTCGCATCATATGTCGATAATTCTTGGTTTCGTCGTGATTTTCTCACCAAGTACATGTTTTACAAAGTATCAAGAGATTGTAAGTACATGAGATAACTGACTACGATGCAAAACGTCTTAATTTTAGCCAATCAAATCGTGTAGAAACATTTGCATAACTTAAAACGGTTATGTTTACACTCACTTTTAAAAACATATATGTTTTGACAATAATTCAATTTTAATGCAAAGCAATGATTGTTCTTTTAATAATAATAATATCAAAATTCAGCCCCCAACAATCAGACAATCTGCTTACCATGCCAAATATCAATCTATGACTAATTCCCAGTGGAGAATGAGTATAAATCACGGAGGACTCGATTGGAGAAAGTCAACAAAATGACAACGATAAAAATTTATTAAGTTAATATTTTAGCAATTGTCGTCAAAAAGACAACATCATATATATAGTAACTGGATTCCGGATGATTGACAAATCGATCATTGTTTTAGAAACGGACGAATTTAATACAATTGTTTTCAATTAATGCACAACGAATTCATTGGTGACCATAATCTAATATATAATGTGGAGAACAATATAGGTTTACAAAATCCATGGTCTTTCTGTTGTTTACGTTAAAGGTCCATGACCGACGAATGCCGTTAACAAGAAATATCGTATAAAAGTTCTCTGAATCACACATTACACAATTAAATGACATACTAATAAAAGCTAGTGTACACATTCACTGCAATTTGTCAGGAAATGATAAATACAACATGATACAAACACCCCTTATTAGCGATCGCCAGTGGACCGTTCACTGCTGTTACATCTATACGGAAAGTCCGTAAAACGTGAATGCATGTCAAATTGTTTTTCACCTAAATCTGTATTTTTTCATTGTTTGAAATAAAAATAATGTATTTCTGTGCTTATACTTTGACCACTTTCAAGTTAAAGGATTAAAAACAAAAGAACGCATTAGTATTCTCCGACCAGTTTGACTCCCGACAACCCATTATTCCAATAATTGATTATTTCATGCCCGTCATGCATAGAATAAGATGACACTGATTTTCACAATAACGCAGGAATTATGGTTTTACCAATGCCATTTGAAAATTATGACGTTTTCGATATTAATATAAAATGTTTCTCTCAGTTTTTGCACTACGAAACTTATACGATCATGTCAAGATCCACATATTTTTATTTCATAGCACAGTGTAATAATTTAAATCATTATCATACAAGGACTCTTTCCAATATCCCTACATGACTAGATCTTACTAGTAGTATGCCCCCTAAAAGTTCTCATAAAACAACTACAATCCTTTTTTTCCTGGTATATAAGCAACTGCAAAAGGGAAATCGATTCCAGATCGAATAACACAAAAATAGTAAAAATAGCACAGGGTTCCCATCTATATAAATATCTCTGCAAATTAAAGGGGTTCGGATTTTCTTTACTTTTTAACCCAAAATCAAAAAGCAAATTCGCAAATTTATATCACGGTCCTTTGTTTTCTTATATATTTTTTTTATTCATTAAAATGGAAATCCCGCTGAATTTGAGTGTCGGAATAATGGGTAGTCGGAGAAATGGACTCTTGGAATAATGGGTTGCCGGTAAAATAGGCCGTTGGAATGATTGCCTGATCCAATATGAAGATATATTTACCTACTTGATAGCTACATCTGTCAGCGAAGAAATCCTACCATCAAACAGGTGATGGGCACAAGTCGGACAATCGATGGATACGAGTTAGCAAATTTACTTAGGTACGAGTTGTGATGGATACGAGCTGAACATAACCAATTTATTATAAATTTCTGTCATCTGAGCAACCCTTGAATATTATGCCACATAGTCCGATTGAAAATATTTTTTTCATCTTCAAACTCAAATAACTTAGAAGCGTAATTATTGGGAAAGTTATATCTTTATATAAACATGATGCAAAACACATTATCAGTTAAAACAAATTTAACACTCTAGCTTAGTGTAAAACGGTAATCTAAATGCGCAGATAGCAGGACACTTCGACTTTTTAAAATAAATTGTTCAGTAATATAATTTATTGATGAAATTATCATGTTGTTAATTTAAAGTCAACTTCATATAACTTGATGGTATAAGTTTCAACTCTCCTGACCATTCCATCTTGTCTATGAAAGTGTGTATAATTGAAAAAATATACCACTGGACCAACAATCCCACCTTGAGTACCCCTTCCGTAGACAACGTGAAGAATTTTGGATTAAACAGCTTGACACTGCACACTGCACGCTTATCACAGACTGTTTAAGCCTGCACGCGTTACATACGATGACTGTTCTGAACAGAAACGTGTTTTCCTTAAACTTAAATTTACAAATAAAGGCATAGACGCTTTAAACATTGGTAATGTTGTAAATCACAAAAAAGTTCAGTCCTGTTTTACCGATTTAGAGCTACCACATTTATATTAGATACCTAAACTTCATAAAACCCCATATAAGCAAAGATACATAGCAGGATCCAGCAAGTGTTAGATGTACAAAGAAAGAATTTAACAAAAAGTGTTTCACTTTTATATATGTTTATCATTTGACGTATGTGTAATATCCATGCGTATGTTTGTTAAAGCAGTATTGTGTCACTGGTAACAAGGCTTTATCGATGAAGGTAGGATTAATTAATTGATAAAGGTAGTTACAGTTATCTGTTTGTCAGACGTACACAGAGGAGATTACCGATATGATTGGGAAATACTGTAATTCAAGCTTAAATTTCGCTTCTTATTGTTGTTCATCAAATATTGTTTGGAGTTTTAAATGTAAGAATGAATTAGTAATATTCATAAGAACGACAAAGAATTTATAAATTAATTCTCTCGCAATGCGAGGCGTAACAGTTTCGACTCGGATACATTGATAATGCAAGCGATCGGATATTATGCTTATTTGAGTGAAGAAAACAATTGAGAAGATCAGAGGTAATTTTGCTGTTTATTAAATAGTTAGATAATTGCAATTTCAATTTACAAATTGTTTTACACTTTTCGTATGAAATCCCTTTATCGATATAACATGGCTCATAAATTATTTACGTAAATTCGGAATAAAGATTCACTGACATATGATCATTGATTCAGTGCCAGAAACTAGCGAAATGTGACTGCAATGTCGGTGAAATGAACAACCGACTGATTATTATCTGGCATGTTAAGTACAAGTTATAATTTAAACTCTTTCACTACAAAGAAGAGTAAAAACTAACCTAAATAATGCCAAGGATTTATAGAAGGCATCTATAATGTGGTAATGTTGATTTTAACACAGTGATAGGAAGGAAAAGGTCCGGGGATAAGTTTAAAATTATTTGTTTTATGTCAAACTAAGGTAAGATGTTAATTAATACGTCGTTATGAAAATGCATGATTACAGTTTACTTTAGCTTTTCTCTTATCTGTTCACGTTCATTATACATTTTTCACGTTTTTCACGTTTATTCATATATTCCATTTTAGCGGTGAATTGAATGAATAAAATAAGCCTCAATTATCCAGTATTGGATTTTCTCTAGAAGCAATGCACAGTTACAGCCAAATTATCTTATAGTCATACACAGTTACAGCCAAATTATCTTATAGTCATACACAGTTACAGCCAAACTATCTTATAGTCATACACAGTTACAGCCAAACTATCTTGTAGTCATACACAGTTACAGCCAAACTATCTTATAGTCATACACAGTTACAGCCAAACTATCTTATAGTCATACACAGTTACAGCCAAACTATCTTACAGTCATACACATTTACGACCAAATGCTCTTATAGTCATACACAGTTACAGCCAAACTATCTTATAGTCATACACAGTTACAAGTTGCAATTATCCTATAGTCATACAAAGATACCGCCAAACTATTTTATTGTCATACACAGAAAGACTCAAGCTTTGTTTAGAACGATATCATTAGGAGAAAATATCTGTGTTTCTTTTCATTTTCATAACACCACCTAGTAAATATCAAACGTAGCTAACAAATATTATGAGGGAGTTTCCATATCTCTTTGTAAAAATGATGAGACTTACAACAGAGTTTGTGGCCGAAATATTTACTATTCAATTTTAAACAGCAGAAAATTTGAGCTGTGTAATAATCATTTCGGTCACAGAGGCTTAAAGAATATATGATTTAAAACGATAAAAAATGTGAGCTGTACACAAATAATCATAATGACAATAAAGAGAAACAGAGTAGTTATTTCATTTAAAATATTTCACTCAATCTACATTGGATATTTTTATAATAGATTACAGTTCCCTCGGTGCTTTCTTTTTATGTTTCAATATGCTTATCTATCATTAATGTGGCTTGAAATATTTTCTACCTGGAAGCATTTATGCTTTTCATCAATTTGCGTCTCCTTTGATTAACACTATGTTGATCTTTGTTAACTCTATTCCAGTCGCGGATTTAGTCCATGAAGTATAGAGATAATTCATAAAACTTACAATGGAATAGTTTCCATAGAAATACTGACAACTTACAAATTATAATAATTAGAATGATTACTCTGTTTTCTATTCTTACACAATATTACATTTCGTCTCGTTCTATACTTATCAAAAGGCAAGGAGACAATGTGTATATTTCAATGTTACTTTTACGTTTTGGTGTTATAATAGGAAGTAATATTGTTAGAATGAGCTGTATCAGCGGTCTTTTATTTCAATAGTCACACAAATACTACATTTACTATCAGTATTTAACAGAGAAAACCAGTGTCATCGTGGTACGTTTTATTAGTAGGATTGCAATATATAATTGTATTTTCAAAGGCGACGTATACAATTTAAACATAGAACTCTATTTCGATTTAACTCCAGCAGAAGGAGAGACAAAATACAATTTTGATTTTTAGAATGCTCTAGAAATGTTTCGATTTGTTTCAGAAATCCTTGTTATATTATATGTGGAAGGATTATTGTTAATATCCATACATCAATGAAGATTTAAATTTCTATGCCTAAGTTTCAACATTGTATTAGGTATAATTCATTATACAAGGTTAGTCTATAGGTCAGAACTGTGCTGCTAATTTTACTAGATCTATTTTCTTTTTTTCTTTTAGAAAATGAAACAACAGTTGATAGTGGCAAAATAAACCGTAGGCTTTGTGAAATGATCTGATGTCTATGTAGTGAAAAAAGAATATCTAGTATAGGATTCCAAAAAGGAGAGCAATCTTTCTGAGGTGCAGACAAAAAATGGTAACACTCATCTAGAAGAATATGGGTACATATACGAAGATATTGTAATTCAGGAATCACAACTGATTTTGAAATGGCGTCAATACGAAGTTTTCCGTCAAGTATACGTTCATATTTTTCGCAAATATGCACAGTTTCATCACTTGGTTGCTTCTATGCATTTAATGTAGACATCATATTTTTGATATACAGTATAGGAGACTCTTTATTAGATGCAGTTTTACGACCCAATGTACCACAAATTGTTTGTTTTAAAATGTTTCCAGATCAAATACAAAATTGCCGACACATAGAGCAACATGAGGAATTTCAAAATGAAGTTCAAAAGGAAGCTGCATTGTATCTTATTCTACATAAGCTATTATCAAACGCCCCAGCTTTGGTTCTGGGAATGTTTTGTGGGGCTTGGAGCGATAAGTATGGACGTAAACTGCCAATGGCATTGCCTAGCTTCGGTACAACGTTCGCTGTTTTACTCTACATGGCAGCAAACATGTCGAGTCAGAATCCAATTGCGTGCTTTTTATCAGGATCTTTTCTTCATGGTTGTTTTGGAAAGACAGCGATGATTAACATGGCAGTAAATAGTTATGTTGTTGATATTACAGCCATTGACAAACGCACTAAGAAGTTAGGAGTATTAGCCGCCATGCAATTCCTTGGTATGTTTATCGGATCTCTTCTCGGTGGTGTACTGTTAGATACAACATCGGTGTTAACTTCCTATTGTTGTGTGTCCGTCATGAACACCTTAGTAGTAATACTAACACTACTCACGATCAGAGAAACTATCCATAATGAAGAAGCTAGTGACTTTTGTCCCTGTAAAACATTCTGTCGTGGAAAACATGTTACTGAATCATTGATGGTTCTAACGAAGAAACGACGGGACAACTTGCGAGTATGCATTGCAGGATTATTTATAGTCCTTTTGCTTCACCAGACTTGTCGAACAGGTCTTACTGATGTGACATTATTATTTACCGAAAAGTCACCTCTAAGTTGGCCAACATCTTGGTTTGGCTATTTATCAGCTGCAGATAATGCAGCTATGGGATTTGTTCTGTTGTTATTTCTACCTATACTATCCAATGTTTTAAAAATGCCGGATGCATTGATAAGTATACTTGGACTGTTTTGTGCAAGTATTCGATTCATCATTATGACTTGGAGTGACGAAAGTTGGATGGTATGGGTTTCCGTAGTAATTGGAAGTATCGGTGGGATAATTAACTCGCCCGGTCGTTCTTTGCTTAGCAAAATGGTTAACGAGGATGAGGTGGGGAAAATGTTTTCCGTTCTTGGGAGCGCTGAAACAGTAGCTAAGGTTTTAGCAGTACTTTTTACATCATTGTATGGTTACACTTTGGATATTTTCCCTGGATTTACATTTATCTTAGCAGCAGGTTTATATGCCGTTATGATCATTATAACGCTTCTGGTACACCTGAGTGTAAAGAAACTAGAAAAGTGTGAAACAGAGACTGTCAAACAAGACATCGGGAAAATAGAAATGAATAATATAAATGAAAGCAGAGATGATAGAACATATTCAAATAATTAAAGATAAAACTGGCTTGGTATCTACTTATTTTGATTAATATATTGCACGTATCACTTCATTTCACAAGCCATACAACGGAAGTTGAGGAAATTATTATACTTTGTCAATTAGGCACATGACCAAATGCATCTTGTTAAGAATGGATGAAAACCACAGTTTTGTGATCGATTCATTTGTTTATGTCTATGATTAATATTTCGTATGACCTGCGACTTGTACGTTGAGTATGGTCAAACACATATATCCGACATGGATGCATTTACCTTGTTTTAAAGTAATGGTAAAACTGAATAAATATGATGTGTAAAATCGCAGATGTGTAGAAGGTGGGACAACTTATTGTTAAGCTATACATAATAGATAGTACTTAACATACAATCATGAGTTTTTTGTGTTACCTCAATACTTTTTAGTAGAAATTAAGGCAAACATATCAAATGCAAAAAGCTTTATTCTTTATTTTCAATTTGATGAATTTTGCTAGGAAATACATATTAACTCGCACGCGATTTCTTGAGAATTTGTTTTGGATAAAGAGTGTGAAAAACAAAACTATTCTGTATCATGCGATGTGTATTCAATTGTGGTCATCTTTTAGAAATCGTGTACTGATAAAAAAAATTTAAATGACTTGATCAATGACTCCAATTTGTAATACAAACGTTTTCACGACATTTCAGTGTTATGTGAATCTTGTCATTGTGTATTAATAATTCAAGGTCACTTGTATATGTATTACGATAACTGCAAGTTAAATACATTACTATTAAAAGAATTATCCAATTCTTTTTTTAATTCTTAATTGCAATACTCTAGAAAAGATTTAGAACTGAAATATTTAAATCAGATTAGTGAATCACATAATCGAAAAAGTAGAATTGATCGTCTGGTATTTATCTTCTGGTATTTATTACAAATTAAGATCAAGACGGGCAGTCATTTTTTTTATTTGTTCATTTACAAATATCTATATTACTTTTTATATTTAAAATGTTTTTAAAGAATACACGATAAAAAAATTCTTAACACCAAAGAGTAATGAGAAAATGAAACTAAAATAAAACTAAGATAAAATATCTTTAATTTGAACAAGTGAGTGATTTTGAGATGTTGAATCTCTTACAGAAATTGTCATTGGTTAACGAAGAATTAAGAATTACTTGAAAATGATACATTATTATATATCAAGCGTTTCCATTTGGCGGCAAGGACCTTTAATTACAATTTGATAGCAAATTGATACGGATTTCTACGGATAGCAAATTGATACGGATATCTACGGATAGCAAATTGATACGGATATCTACGGATAGCAAATTGATACGGATATCTACGGATAGCAAATTGATACGGATATCTAAACATGATAAAATAGTATTTATAACATCGAGACAATTGTAAGTTTAATCGTCAGTGAAAAGTATTTATTAAAATTGACCCTTTACGAGTTTCAGTTACACTTACAACAAAGTTTCAAAAGAGAAAAAATGTAATTAGCGCTTGTTTCAACCGCCTTTATCTGCAACACAACAATACTATGTTGAAGCACTATACAAACTACATATCTAAAATTAATTTGGAGATAAAAAAAACAAATATTTCTACAAGACAGTTAAACAATTTATATCGAATGAGTTGCATGAATAATAATGAATCATAATGTCAAGTATATATTCACAATTGTGAAGCTGTATGCAAAAACTAATTTGTTTATTTCAATGTTTGTATAAATGACTGTCTCTGGCAAAGTCACAAGATTAAAAAGATAAACTATTTAATATATTCAAATATTTGGAAAAAATGAGAATATCTTTTACTTCACTGCTATAAAGCAATGAAGGTTTTGAGAATATGGTATAAAAAACCATTAAAGCGCTTCTTAAATCAACTAAAGAATAAAAGGTTTTGGTCATCTAATTAATAACAGAATTTAATTAGAATTGTTTCTGGTATAATTTCATAGATTCAGTATCGCTCGAAACTTTTCACTTGATTGTGCATTTTTCATTAATTTTTATTTTGATCACTAATTACTTGTAATCAATAAGAGCATTATATCTTTGTATTTACGGATGCCAATCTTTAGGTTTGTGTCTTTATGTAATGTGTTATGTAACTATCATTTATGAACAGACCACAATGTGGGAATGTGCAATCTAGTAATAAAGATACAATAATTTGATGTTTCGTATCTTTATACGCACGGTCGTGGTATATTGTAGTGTTTGAAGAATTTTGTCATCAGATGTTAACTCCGATTACATCTTTATGGAAATGGTAAGTCACGTGATTTAAGATACACATGGTCATGTTGAAAGTTCAAAGTATAACAATGCAAATACAAAAGACTTTGCACGTTGCGATAAAGCACAGTGACATTTTATTGGACAAAAGGGTCCAAGGATAAAGTTGAGTGATCCAAGGATCGAACAGAAGAGTCAATGGTCGAACACACAAGAGTCCAGGGAGAAAGTCGAGTGATTCAACGATCGAACAGAAGAGTCAATGGTCGAACACACAATGGTCAAGGGAATAAGCATAGATTCAACACTTCAGATGGGGTCAAAGGTCGAGCAGGATAGTTAGTGGTCGAACACACAAGGGTCCAGGGAGAGAGCATATAGTGAAGACATCGGATGGGATCAGGGGTCGAACAGAAGAGCCAGTGATCGAACACACAAGGGTCCAGTGAGAAAGCATATAGTCAAGACATCAGATGGGGTCAAGGGTCGAACAGAAGAGTCAGTGGTCGAACACACAAGGGTCCAGGGATTAAGCATATAGTCAAGACATCAGATGGGGTCAAGGGTCGAACAGAAGAGTCATTGGTCGAACACACAAGGGTCCAGGGATGAAGCATATAGTGAAGACATCGGATGGGGTCAAGGGTCGAACAGAAGAGTCGAACACACAAGGGTCCAGGGATTAAGAATATAGACAAGACATCAGATGTGTCAATGGTCGAACAGAAGAGTTAGTGTTCGAACACACAAGGGTCCAGGGATTAGAAATATAGTCAAGACATCAGATGGGATCAAGGATCGAATACATGGTTATAGAGTTCGGAATGAAAGAAAGCATATATTCAAGACATCAGATTGGGTCAAGGGTCGAACAGAAGAGTCAGTAGTCGAACACACAAGGGTCCAGGGATTAAGCATATAGTCAAGCCATTAGATGGGATCAAGTATCGAATACATGATTGTAGAGTTTGGAATGAACGGTGTTCAGTGACATTATATTAAGTTTAGATCATTTATCGGCTGCTAAACTTCAATGCAGAGAAGTATTCAAATGACATTCAAACGGAACTGTGACATTGACCTTTTATTTTGACTCTTCGCACAAATACTCGTCAGTATAATTTCCTACAAATGCTCAACACTAGCATATATACGACAATTCTATATTTTTGCTATTTTCAAATGACTTTTTTGAAATCGATGGTTACCTTGCCCTTTGATTCATTGATCAGGAATCTTCACACAAAAAGTACCAGCAGGTTTCCTTCAAATATTCAACGCTTAGATATGTTCTTCAATCCAGTGACCTTGAAAATTCCCACAAGTAATTTTCAGCATATGATATTTCATAAAAAATCTACAAAACTGTCAATGAACATTTTATAGCTTTTGTTAGCTATATAGTTAACATATGTTTAAAGCAAACTACCTTGAAACTTCAAAATGATATTTTTTCAATGTATCTCCTACAAATAAATAATACTAACATACATCTACAATTCTATAGTTTTAGCTATTTTGAATGAAAATATTTTTAAATTGGAATTGTGACTTTGACCTCTGATCTGAAACTTCACACAGATTTTCATCAAAATATTTCTAACCTCTAAGTTTCTCCAAAATGATTATTTTAGAGAAATCAAGGTCCGCAAATTTCAAATGTTTCTGTGACCTTAACTTTCCATCACGTGTTCTTGATCCCTTTTTCTTATTGATCTTGCAAAGTGTCTACATTAAATACATTGAAACTTTTACTGTGTACATCTAGGTATTTGACCTTTTAGAAAATTCAAATAGATTTGGAGTTGATGGTACAAAATTGATTATGAAAACCATGAAGAAGAATTGTTTAAACATTCGAAGTGTAGTTTTTAATTCTTCATTAATGGTGAAAATAGGTTCAAAATCGGTTCAGTCGCTTTTGATCTGCAATTTTTCATAAGTACTGTAATTAAAGCTCTGTGTGATTTTGAAAAAAATATATAGAGAATATTTGACATTTGTTTTTGAATAACATGTTTATAACATCGAGTAAGGCAGGAGAATACATATTTAACACGAATGCGTAGCACGAGTGCTAAATATGTATTTTCCTGTCTCACGAGATTTAATAAACATGTTATTCCAAAAAATCGTCAAATATTCTATTTATTACATTTTCCAGTCATGTTTAGTTACCTGACGTTTCGTAGCTAGGCCAAGATAAAGTCTGTAGTCTTCGAGTCGTGAAATATAAACTAACCACTTCACATGTTGGATCTATCACTCCGAAACTAAGAAAAAAGTGCATTGAAAATATGGTTTTAAAAGTTTAAAACATCAGACAAACAAACATTTATTACAAATAACAAATCATTTTAATACATGTGTAATTCGTGTTGCGTTGAATATTTAAAAACTGGAAAATACTTGTCCATTAATATACACAAACTTGAACAATGGCGAAGCAAAGCGGGAATCACATATCTATCACATATTAAAAGCCTCATGAGTGCGAAGATGTACTGATGTGATGTTTGTTTTGTGATGAAGTGAATCTAATGTTGACTGGTGCGTTGAAAGTGTAGCTTCCTGAAAATAATCCCTGATAAGGAGAAAAGGGTTCTCTAAATGTAATCGTTTGATTTAATGTTTCACTGCATTTTGATTGGCTAAAAATGGAATATAGCATTTTCCATTTACTTGCATTTAGTTTCAATCAGAAAGAACAACGAAAAATAAAGCTCATATTTAATTACTAAATTTAATTTTAAAAAATGTAATAAATATTTCTATAATTAAGAAAATATTGTATGTTTTCAAATTCAGATACGAGTTGAAGACGAAAACAGCACACATTAAAAAGAAGTTGTATTAAATATTTAGATTTCTATATTTATTTGTAGATGTATAATTGTGACATTCCATATGATTCATGTTACACTTGACATTTTAAAACTTTGTATCTGTAGACGTAGACAACGACTAATTGATATCAGTCGATACTATCTATCATAATTAGTAATCAAGGACACGTAATTTTCAATACATAATCAATTATTATAATTACTTCAATATCAGTCACTGGTTTTTATTAGTTTAACCTTCCTGTGAAAGTTGCAAAAGTGTTTTCAAGAATGAAAATTTGTATATATTTTTATCTCTACTATTCAAATATTTGTAATGAAATAAAAATAATTCCAATAACAATCAATAGCTTCATTCATGTCTGGTTTATTAGCCTCACCCTCTGATCATTTTTGTACGATGTGCTACCTGAGAATTAAAATTATTTGAATAATCAGCGCACGCTGGAACAATTGCACATTAATCATCACAAAAGTTAATTACATCGCCGATCAAACCACAATCAATTGTTTATTGGCTTCTCAAAACAAATGTGTTTAACGTTATATTCGCTTCATCTGACACATTGAACTCGCTTTAGCAGTTTAGATTATTCATTTAGAATATAACATGAAACGTGGCACTGTGATCATATGGTTCTTTGATGTAAACTCAAAATAGAGGTACCGGAATGTAAAATGACAAGGAACACATATTTATATTTTATATTATTTTTATGTTAATGTTTAATATTTACATACCGACTGTAATTTCCTTCATTACAGTTATACAGAATGACTGTATTGTTATATCAATAAAATCAGTGATCTAAGTGTTAACCGTTACCTGTATATCTAAGAGACCCTTTCCATGACCATGTTATAGCAGCGATTTGTCGGACAAGTATTCTCTGAACATATGAATGAATCAATAAAGAATAAAATATCACATATTCATTCCATATTTTTATTTAAAGCCATTAATTACCACAAAACAAACAAAAATCACTGAAAGAAATAGAAAACACAAGACTAGGCCTGCATCTGTAGCACACTGTAGATACATGCCCATACCATAGGCCTATTGCTTTTAAGTAAGTTGAAAAGGGAGTCAGGTCTATCAATTGCTATAGGCTAATTACCAAGCCCATCTTGTTTTTCACAACCTGTGATGTTAATGCCGAGCATAAGTATTAAGTAGTGTTCATAGGTAAATTGACGGGATACTCTATATGATCAGCTGGTAAAAACTGAATTGACATGGATCTATTATACTTTATAGGCCTACACGGATTTTCCATAACGAACGTGTCGATAATTATCTTTTAAACAGAACAATAAAGGTTCGTTATTTCACAACATAATCTGCATTTGTCTTGTTTCAATTCATTTGAAGGATTTGCTAGTGGGCTAGCCTATAGGCCTATACTGAAATAGGTCTACTTACGAAATCGTCACCCCTTCACAGTTCACGGCATTTCCCAGCTGATTCAGCGATTGGTAAAAATATCAAATAGAATGGCTACTTCCAGTTGTCATGAACGAATAGCAACAGTCACACTCAAACTTTCTGTGGTATATTCCACTGATAAAATATCAGAACTCAAACGAAAAAGTGTTGTAAACAACAATCATCTGTTGCTATCCAAATCGCACATGGTAGGCCTATCAGCCATTTGCACACGGCCCGTTCGGGCAATTCTCTCCTGACACATTTAACCCGCCACTACTAAATGGTCGAATATTAAAAATCGCGAACTAAATCTGAGAATAAGTATTCAAAATTGTCCATATCACTAGTTTCTTTCAAAATGATATAAAAAAAGAAATTAAACCTTAATTTCATTAGTATTTGCGATCAGAAAAGAGAACTACTTCTCATGTCAAAACAGCTGTTGAGCCATTACGTCATATGGAAAAAAAACCCCGCAAAGTCAGTGTTCTGGAATGAATTTAGTATCCAATGGACTACAGTTTCACTGGAAAATGGTAATGTATATAAATATAAGGATTGTTTTCATTTTATGAACATCATTCAGCATCAGAGTGCTGCGCAATGAATTTTTTCCATGAGCAATTGCTTTTATACCCCAATGATGTTCAAAAAATGAAAAACAATCCTTAACTCATTTTCGATCCCCAGGGATATATCTAAAACTTTTCGACTATAAGAATTCTAAATGTCAAAATTTTCCAAAATAAAAATATATATATGTGTGTGTGTTACAATAATCATCTTTTTATGTTAACAAACATGCTGTAACAAATTCCTTTGTGAATGAGAGTAATTCTTTAGTATGCTATTCTCTTTTTTTCACGACAGAAAAAAATGCATGGTATGACAAAATTAAAAATACACGTTCCATATTCATGAAACAGTCTTCACTTTACATTCATATATTACATTTGGTTTTGACTGTGGACTCACGGTGGGTGTGAAAGACCGACAAGGACGATCACTCCTCCATGGCACCTGACCCCACCTCTTGATTTCCAGAGGTCCGTATCGTCCATTTTTAATAGATTTGTACATTTTGGACATCCTAAAGATTTATATTGTGGTATCGGAGATTTTTTTTATATATTATGGATATAGGGAATACACTAATTATCCGAGGTATTGCTGATGTACAGAACGGTCTAAAAGCAAATAATATCGAATGATGATTTGATATATTTAAAATGCTTGTGTTCTGTAATACAACAATGGCTGATATTGGGTCGTAAAATGATACAGTTTTGACGTGAATGGAGCGACTATGAAGCAATCAATGAAAGTGATGATCATTTGGATGATAAATGATATTTAGTAGCGAAATATCGATGTGAACCTGAGAGTAGTTCATGTACCTTAACTTTATCTGACACGTCAATGTGTTATAAAACATAAAATACAATACCATTATCTACAGCTTATCCTATAAAAGTCAAATAATTATCGGTCTTGACAATGATAACCTGGTCAAAACATAGAACAACAAAGGGAAATTGGCTTCTAATTAATGTATTCCATTTAATGACTACGCAAAAAAAAAACACTTGTCGGGAATATTCATCACGAAAACCGACTGGGTATTTGGATCACGTGACAATGTCTTCAGCTTACCATTGTAATATTTCCATGTGAAAGAGACGTCAGACGTATTTATCATTTTAATAGGTTATCGATGGTGGTATCGGATCATGTTGGCACTATTTGGAAATTTATGCTCCCTGAGTAACTTATTTCGTTCTGTAATTGATTCTCAGACGAACTATCTATATTTTCCCAATTTCATTATAGACATAATAATTGACCAAAATAGGATAACACTGGCAACTTGTTACATGCTACAAATGTGCTCGAAGTTGTTTTCATATTCTGAAACTAATGCATACAATGACTTAACAACTTACTGGCACACTATAAGAGAGAGAGAGAGAGAGAGAGAGAGAGAGAGAGAGAGAGAGAGAGAGAGTCCAAGAATTTGTGATGATACTACGAAGTATCATAAATTTTGTCTTTTCAGTTCTGTCTTGATGTTCAAAAGAATTAGTTCTATTCAATATTTGCAGTTCGCTTTAAAATGGTCAGCACTCGTATCTGTGATTCCTTAATTCAATTTTGTGATGAATATGGTTGTTTCAGACTTTGTCAGGTAAGTGAGTACCACACATTAGAATAGTGACAGAAATTCCGAAGCGACAACAATTTGCACTAAAATAATCAGAATCTAATCACATTAAGTCGCCGATTCCACATTACTGGTTGGCTTTCTAAAGAAACTGTGAGGTGTAGATTTGTATTAAGATTGGCATATAAAAATGTGAGACAAATTGAAAAATGAAATGCGTACTTTCTTAATCCTGGAATTGGTTCCACGTAAAACACACACACACACACACACACACACTACTTAAAATGCAATGAAGACTATTATCTGAATGTATTATTATTATGGTCACAGACATTCAACCAGTTGACCGCGGGTGGGGCGTAAGGGACTACGTCATAGGCCTATTTTTCTCAATCTTCTTATACAAATTACAATTGATGCAACTATCAAATGCTAATAACCACTACATTTCACAGGTTATTTGACACACACACACACACACACATATATATATATATATATATATATATATATACAGAAATAAAAAGGTACCTACAAACTCACCATGCCCCGGCTGAAGTTCGAACTCATGATCGACAGCACCAATCGCCTGGATCCCATGCACGACGTCCTAACCACAAAAATGAATGTTTCCATAGAGGTGAGTGGAATTCAAAACATAAGAACTCGGCCTACAGCTGGTGACAAAATAATGGCGGGGCTTATCTAAGCAATAAAACCGAACATTCGTGTCAATATCGACATAAGTGTATATTTTCTCTCATACATTTTCATAAATACAAGCTCATATCATAATTGTTAATGTGAAAACGTCGCCATTTTTAATAATATATCTTTTTTATTTCGTTACTAACCCTTGAAATCTTAACTCTTTCAAATCCTCGACCCAGTAAATGGGAACGTCGTTGCAACAGAATTTGGATATCAACCCGTAATATTACCTTTTGAATATTTTTATTTCCATACCATCGCAGGACAGAATATTTATTTTCCAGCAGACAAGGGACAGATTATTTATTTTCTTCATTTTTTTCCGCTATTGTCACGTGGTCAGAAATATAATATATTGCGGTGGGGGATCTAGATTTTTTCAAAGGGGGGAGTTGAGGGGGTAACATAAGTATATACTATTCAAAAGTGTCGTAACATACAAACCTCACTGCACACTGGATTATTGTGAGGCAATATTGTGATATGGAACCGTAGAAAGGTAACAGTTTACACGCTATCCCATTTCAATAATTTTGAAGTCTTGGACGAGTGGTTAGAGCATTGGGCTTTGAATCTTCTGATCAGCGCAGGCGCGAGTCCCGTGGGAAACTAAACTGAAAAATTGTTGAGTGTGGCTTATGTCTTTAACCAAACGTTGTTGTTCTCAATTACAGGGGTGGATCCATGAATTTTCAATGAGGGGTGTAAAGTTTTTTGGTGTTTTTTCTTCTTTTTTTCTCGGAGTGGGGGTGACCAGATGCTGTATATATGTGCGTTCACTCAGTCTAAAGAATTTGATATCAACAATGATTAAATTTTTATATATCCAGCTGATAATAACACAATGTAGGGAAAATCATATACATTTTGATAAAATACAAATTTTTTTTCATATTCATACATACTTAGAAAACGCAAATCAAAATTCATTTACTGATATGGATGGCAAACATTTTAGAGATGAACTGAAATAAAAGTAAGCGTAGTCAAAAGCCATGAAATTCAAAATATATAGACAAGTCCATAGTGGATCTATAACTTGAATTTAGAGGGAAGGAAGAGTGTAATGTTGTTTTTGTCGATCGTTGCGTGGCGCCAAAATTTTTGTTATTTATTTTTATTAATTTTCCAACTTCTTATTTGAAAATACAGCGAAACCTTGGTATCAAAACCACCTATCTGACTCAAAGTGGTCTGATTAGTGAGGTGGTCTCTTAAGTAAAGTTCTGTACTGATTCAACATTAATTAAGAGACTGGAAATCCATGGTCATATGTGTAAAGTGGTCTCCTAAGCGAGGTGTTCTTTAGGCGTGGTTCCACTGTATAGAGGTTTTAATCATTTATTGTCAAATTCTGGGCTTTTATTTTTTATTAGAGTTTATTTTAATTTACTGTACATATAGTGAATCCATATAATCTGGCGGGATGAATTCTTATGAACCTTTCTTGACTTGGAGGAGCTTAACCTTTAGGTAATAAAACATAACATTAAAGTAACACTGACCAGAGTAATTGTATTTACTTTTTGTCATACATAAGAGACTATTCTCTACCCCAAATAATGGCGAGCTGAAAAAATTGAAGACTGAAATCTCAGAATCAAATGGTCGTGCCCTAAATCAAGATCACTACTTTAAATGTAAATGCATTGTATCACAGACGGGAAAATGGCAACTAAGCTATACGACAAACACGACGATTTCGTAAATCTTCCTGATTCCAAAACCGAAAAAATATTTTCAATCGGTCCACGCATTTGCAAGAAATCAACTTTTAAAGTTCAAAATTAAGCTGCTTTGGGGAAATCCTTCATAAAAGAGGGCGCTGTTTTCGTGACGTAGGTTACGCCGTTTCTGAATTGCCAACATGCCGGGAAAACGCGCTCTGTAGTTACATTGTTGAGCATAATACCCCGTAAACGCGACTTTCAGAAGTCGTGATGTCGGTACCTACATCTTTTAATCCCCTTGATGTTTGGAAATCATTTTAATTATACTGAAATGTACTGAAATGACACGTGGCTATTCAATCGAGTGTGGGTAAACGTCAAGGATGAAATATAAGATTTATTTTAGAATAACCGACATTAGTAAATAAACATATTATGATCTCCCAACCTTAACCGTATGTTAAAATAAGTATGAGACAATTATTTAATAAGCACTATAAAAATGTATCGTTATTTTTACACATGTGTATTGACCATTAATTACTAATTTCAATAATTAAAGCATAGAATCTTTATATATTATTACTGAAAACGGCAATTAGATTTTAATTCAATTTCAAAACGTTAAATGCATGTAGTCCCTCCCTCTCTCTCTCTCTCTCTCTCTCTCTCTCTCTCTCTCTCTCTCTCTCTCTCTCTCTCTCTCTCTCTCTCTCTCTCATATATGCGCGCATATCGTAAACGATGTACTAATTGTTGAAATATCATTAAAGGCAAAGTTTAAAGGACCATCCACTACCTGTACAGGTAGCTCACTCTGTCGGCTCGGTTAGCTTGAGTACGTTTCATGTGGGAAAAAACAACAGGCTTGGCACCGAAACAATCAGATTTTGACCTCCTTGCATGTACACCAACTTCATCCATTGTTTTAAAATTATGCCGGATAATAATTTTTGAAGAAAATAATAACTGCCTAGACTGCTAAATGTTCCAGGATTTGGTATAGACGTCGACAGATCAATCGACAAGTTGATTTATTTCTGCGATATGATATTTGAAAAAATAAATAAATAAATTTGCCGAAAATTATACGTTTGAGAGTTGATATGGTCAGAGACATGCAGTCAAAACAGCGATCGATGCTCAAACTAATGACAGATAATATCCAGCTGACAAATGAGAAAATTAAATTTTATTTACGTGAATTAAAACTTCTATATTACATAGGCCCTATATAATTTCGAATTCTGATTTGGGGCATGTATACTTTAGTTTAGCCGTATAAACCACGAGGTAAATACGCGTGGATGTAAAACCATGGACGTCCCATATAATTCTGAAACCTGTAAATTTGAGTACCTCAGTTTTTTACCTGTAGTATTTACTATCGGCATATGAGTGAGAGAGAGAGAGAGAGAGAGAGAGAGAGAGAGAGAGAGAGAGAGAGAGAGAGAGAGAGAGAGAGAGAGAGAGAGAGAGAGACTTTGTCAATGTACTGTTAATAAAAAGTCACATAAGCGGTATTTATTCGCCGCCAGGATTCAAATTAAGTTAGGAAGTAGTATATGGAAGGAGCTGTTAGTTTCTTTGAACGCGGAAGTAATGACGTAGTAATTTTATTTGAGGCAAAAACGCTATTAAATTTCAGATATGAAAGTGATGTTGGTTTGTTTCATAAATAATCAGCATCTAAATTTTTTTAATGCAATTAAGGTATAATACCGCGATTCGTATTTTTTGTAGAGACATAGACATAAGAAATGAAATAACGATAAGTGGGAGACATTAGTCGAAATGATGGGAGCAATCATTACGTGATTGCTTTTGATTTTGATAAGAGCATGATATCCTATTATATAAGTTTAGTGGACGACGGAAATTTGGAACAAAATGTTTTTTATCATTTAAAATGATTTCGTTTGTGCAAAACGGAATAAATATAACACCGAAAACGAAATGTGTCGTATGAAATATTGATGATTGGGAGAACAACAAAGTGAAAACGGGTCGGACGATTTACCGAAACAGACCTTAATTACTGAAGCACACCATTTTTACTTTTATTTCGACATAAAAACTGTAGTACATGTAGTACATGTTAAAGTCTACATATAATAAAATGTTACTTTTTTAACACGAGTTTTGTGTAATAATGGATAAAGTCAGAATTATCATGTTAAACAAGATCGAACCACTCTCGCCGGCTAGGCCAACAATGAACGAAACAGACTGGAATATGGACTTGTTTTAAAAAAAATAATTCTGAATTATTCCATAAATGTTTTTCTAAATTACGTTTTATATACATGTACATGTATACTTCCTTTGAAATACCTTTGGCGGCGAATTGATGCTTTGCATCAAGTTTTTCTTGTCTTTACCTCAAACAAAGCTATTATAACACGCCCAAGCGTACGTGTGTATGTATGACACAATCCTGAATGCGGACTGTCACAGCGGGTGCTTTGATAATGATAGACATACATTTCGGAATCCTCAAACCTACACTGAAATCAAAACACATAATCAAAACACACAAACATATTAATAAATCCCGACACTAGGGTAGACCAGACACGTACTACACAAGTCTCTGGGTAGATCTACATTTTTTAATTCATACAAAACGGATCCAATCAATAATTATGTATAACAAAAACAAGATTTAAAATTTTTCATTTCATTACCATTTAACTTGACCTCTGTAAGCATTGTACGTACGTGGTGTATATGAAAAGAACGGTGTAGCCTACGTCACAAACAATAGAGGACACATTGCTTTTGAGTGTTTAAAAACTACACGGTCTCTTCCGACTGTATCTCCGTTATTTTTGTCAGAACATTTCGGAATATATTCTTGGAATCATAATAATTATTCTAAACAAAACTTGTCAAAATGGTAAGCCATCCCTTTAAATAGTGATATTTTACAGTCACCCGCATATGGCGTTTATATTTCACAAATAATCCGATATGCCAGGGCGTATACAGATTTTCATATACATATGAAAATTACTGACTGACACAGGGATATCGAAAACCGCGTTTGATGTCAACGTTCCGCAAATTTTACGGTCGGTATAATAGTCTTGTTTGCGATTACTCTGTTTCACTAGGTGAAATGTTAAGTTGCCTTTTCGTTGGCGGTTGTTGAGACGTCTGTACCAATTGTGACGAAGATTCGTTCCTCACGTATTTCAGTTGGACTTGACTGTGGACTCACGACTGGTGTGACCGGTCGACAAGGGATACTTAATCATCCATGGCACCTGATTCCACCTCTTGGTTTTCAGAGGTTCGTGTTTGTCCATTTTTACCAGATATGTATCTATATACTGGACACCCTAAAGATTTAGATTTGAGATGGTTTATATCATTTACATAAGCATAATTATGAAGTGAAATTAACGGGCCGATCTGTATGCTTCGTATGGATTTAACCCAAAATTGACATTGAAGTTAACAGTATCAAAGGCATTAGTTTAGGCTAGAGTTTAGAGTGACATATATTTCTATATGATTTTGAAATGTTTCAGTGTGCTGTACAAGTAATTATTGTCAGAATGTGAATTCCAATTACATACATATTATCGGAGTTGTTGTCTCGGTGTCATTTTTGGACTAGCTAATTTTACAAACGGTTCAATATTAATACGCATATCACGTGATATGTTATATATACATGTCACGTGATATGTAATACACAACGATTTCCCATAAATCTAAAATATTAGTATATTTGAATTGTAATTCAGTATTTAGAATACAAAACTTATTTTAATTTTACAATAAAACTTAGTTTTAATTTTCAACGGATCGCGATGGGACCTTGACTTGTGTAAATGTCAGAAAACACAGATTTTCACTCACAAGAATTATAATATTCTACCTCTATTTGCATTGATAGGAATAATTATTAGAGTTTTGATTATGGGATTTTGTATATAACCAATCGGTCATAAAATACTGTAAGTCAACACTTGTCGGCATCTTATCTCGTGGCCCTTTATCTCAATTGGACAGAGGTGTGAAAATCACCTCGTTGTCTTAATTGTTGACCTACATTTCATTTCCAAAAAAATATTAACGATGATTTTGAAGATGGCCTGGCTCAGTTGGTAGAGCGCTGGATTCTTTATCGTGAGGTCGTGAGTTTGAGTCCAGCCGGCAGCAGGATGGTTTCCCGTCTTTCGGATGAGACAGTAAAACCGAGTTCACGTATCACAGTAGGTGTCGGCACGTTAAAGAACCCTCAATGCCCAATGGCCGTAAGTGTCGAGTATAGGAAAAAATTTGAAGCGTTTCACGGGCATTTGGTGATGTCTCCATATGAGTGAAAGATTCTTTAGTGGGATGTTTAACAACAAGCACCAAACAAACAAAGGTGATTTTGAAAAATAATTTGAATAGAATAAAGATACCAAGTTCATCTTTCATTGTGTAACATGTTATCACCTGTAGATCTACGTCTGATCGTACATAATTGCTAAAATAAAATATACTAAAATAAATCCTACCGACTTTATGAAAAGGAAAAGGTTGTTATATAAATTGAAAGTTGACTTTCGTTTTATAGGCCTATAATTGATATTTTATTAAATCAGCGATATTTAAAGTCTAACACGCATTTTATATCTCTGATTATATTTATTTTTATTTTTGCGTGGTTGATAAAAGGTTGATTATTTGTTACAGTGATTGACGATGACATAGGTGAATTATGATCATCATAACTCGAAATTACGTGTAATTTACAGAATACTTAAACAAAAAACTATGAAATTAATACTTGATAATTTCCTAAATTCAGTATTTGAGCACTTGTCCGATTGATTTTGAAAATACTTTCTAACCAGGTAAACTGTTAGCGATATATGATTTTTTTTTCTTCAATTCGCTGAAATTAGGCTTAAGTTTGGGGAATTTTACTTTTTAAGTCTGTCAAGTAAAGTTTATGCGCTAGACGCTCACATATCTAGTCTTCTTCATTGCGATAGCTCTTTTCAAATCTTTGAAGATTACATACAGAGATGTATTTAGTCATATTAATATTTGTTTTAATAATTTCTTATTTATACATGGTAATTCTGCAATTAAAATAATTCATTGAAAAAATGTCTTAAGTGAATAACCACGTAGATTTACCGCAACAGTTACTATTTTTACTCTATCGTACCGCTTAAACTTAATTTGCATTTGTTTTTTATTATTATTCATTAAAGATATGTTGAAATACAAATCATGAAAAAGCGATACAACAAAGTTAAATATATATATAGCCATGTCGTTTCTGTCCGATAAACTCATATACATTATGTCACTATCCTATCGGTAAGTGTGTTATCAGGATAAAAATCACCCCTGAAGTGCCTGTCACTAGTAACGCTTAGAGAGATACCCGGATGCTCAGAAGTTCCTATATATTACATTCTTTTGTAAAACGCGTTCACTTATTTCAAGAACGATATATTCACTGGAACTTTCACATCATTCCTTGATTACAATAATTCACTCGATTTTCCCTTCTTGTTCCACCTCTTATTCTTTTCTGTCCGGTTCATTAGAGCCCCTGTTGCACTGATTACAATGTCAATTATGTTTTAAGAGATGGTGTATTTTACATCATGCATATCTGAAGATGTAATGTTCCTGTAAATTACACTTCCATATGTTGTTTTATTTCCTAGTAATAGGAGTGTGAAAATAATTATAGAATGCACTAGGGCCATACCGAAATTAAGACGGTGATGCGCACAATATTCATGGCAATCAGACATAGAAAAAATCATAAACATGCGCACTCGTTTGTTTTCAACCGAATAAAATAGAATGTATTTAAAGTGAATCCCATTTACCAGGAATTTATTAATTTTATATATCTCTTTGAAAGAACCATAGAATAAGACGCTAAAACAGGTCGATAACTTTGGTACGAATTGTCAAATTAAATCTAACCTAGAAAATACATAGGTACGAGTCATCTTGGACAATGCGTTACCATACATGTGAGTCCATACGGTATTTTTTTTTTTTTTTTTTTTTGACATTCAGTGGGTCTGTATCTTTGTCCTGTTACAATTCGTCTGATATCGTTTATAGCTGGCACCAATCCCTCCCATTTCCGAAGATGATCGGAACGTAATTAGACACCATGTTTTGTTCCGGTTTCAATGTAAGTACAAAACATATCGATGATTAGGCCTTCTTGCAGTTATACACCTTTTTATGGGAAAGCGCATTCTAGGTTGACTATTTTATGGCATATCACCGTTTCATGATTGTTATAAACTTTTCTACCACCGACTTAGATAGTGCGGATTGAAAACAATAGAATTGTTAATCAAGAATACGATGAGATGTCTTCAATTGTGTTTGGGGGGAAATTGGTAAAACAAGTATAAACAATTCAAATACATTATAAAGTTTCTCTAAACACGAAATTATCTACTTTTATAGTGATTTAAACTCGATAGTATGAAATTTCATGTGCAAAATAAATACTGAATTGCAATACAGTCTTTCTCTGACGTAATCGTAGTATGCATGTGAACTCGAGTTTGTAGAGGCTGATGCAGTGTCGTAAAGTATGGTTCCTATCAACAATATGTTTCGTTTAAATTTAAACTACATGTAAATACAAGCACTTCTGCTCGATTCCGTCTGCGAATCGCACGTTCTTTGTTAACACTCGGTAATCTCCGTTTGTTTGTTTATTGTTGTTTAACGTCCCACTCAAGAATATTTCACTCATATGGAGACGTCACCAAATGCCGGTGAAGGGCTTTAAAGTTTGGCCTATGCTTGGCACTTACGGCCATTGAGCAGTGAGGGTTCTTTAACGTGCCGACACCTACTGTGACACGGGACCTCCAGTTTTTACTGTCTCATCCGAAAGACAGGAAACCAACCTGTCGCCGGCGGCACTCGAACTCACGACCTCACGATCCAGAGTCGAGCGCGCTACCGACTGAGCCAGGCGTGGAATATGGGGAATTTAAAATTACGACAACAACGATTTACGTTTGGCGAGATTATTTTCATATTTTTAATATGCATGCGTTTGTTTTTTTTAACATATTGCTTTAACATTTTTACTTATTTTGTCATATTACATTGTACATCAACACCATATTTTACTTCTTAACTATAATTTTCTGCGTCTTACATATAGGTCCATTTACAACACAATGTTCTGCCCTATTCATAAGGGTCCATTTACAACACACACTTTTCCCCCTCTTACATACGGGTCCATTTACAACACAATTTTCCACCCTTATACATACGGGTCCATTTACAACCAGTAACGCCAATAGTCCACATGTAAACTTTGTGACTTTTCATCTATAACCAGTGACTTAACTCATACATATGGGTCCATTTACAACACAGTTTTCAGCCTCTTAATCACTGGTCCATTTACAACAAAATCGCACTTTTCCCCTTGTTACATGCGGATCCGTTTACAACACAATTTTTCTACCTCTTACATACGGGTCTATTTAAAACAGAATTTTCCACCTCTTACATACTGGTCCATTTACAACACAATTTTCCCGTCTTATACATCCTATCGATACCATACAGATTTTAGTTTTCTATTCAAACATTACTGACACCACATTACAAATAGATATGTTGCTAATATGAACCATTTGTTATAAAATGATCGTTTTGTTTGCAGTTTTCTTCGCTGAATATGTTAATTCATCATTGCACAAATCTTAGTTCTGATACAATTCATTTCTATGCATAACATCGCACTGATCAACTAGTAAGGTGTTGTAGGTCATTACAATTTGATTGTTTTCATTGAGATATAATTGACAAAATCTCACTGATCCGTAGAAAATCGATTGAAAAGTAATTTAAAATCTTTCTTTAGATCTGTCTTGCGGTCCGCATTATGCTCTTAAAATAATATCTGATGAAATGAGACAAACTTTGGTACATTGACTTTCATATAGCTAAATAGACGATAAAGATCTAGTTCCTGACATGTGAAAATATCAGACACAATAAGTCACAGACATTTTTGAGCAATTGTGAAATATGAGATTCGTGTTTTATTCATAATCACTTTATTCCTTTGTCCTAGTTATCCTATATACCAATAAATAAATTGAGACAACGTTAGAGCCCAGTCTTGAAGATACATTTTGTATGAGGCCCTGTTTCGGAGACTGCCATGAATCGATGATCAAGGGTTTTCCTCGCGCTATTTACATATCGAAAGTGCGTTTTACATCATCATCCTCTGTCTGCTGCTAGTGTAAACATATTTTGACAGCCGCTTGACAGATTCGAAAATACGCGCTTCAAAAAGGTTAATTCAATACAAATATTGTTTCCATGAATGAAAACATAGCTCTTATACTGTAACGTTTTATAAGTTAACATTGTTACGAATAAAACACTGAAATGAAAAGTTACCAAAATTTGTTCTTAGCAAAATATTTCTGCTCTTCGAAGTCACATGACTCAAACGTGGTCAGAATATGTACTGGTAAGATACTGAACTGAAATTTTTTTCAGTACTGTAAAACATCATGGTTGACACAGGTTTTCTACTTGCAAAACAACTGACAGGTTCTGTTTTATGGACTAAAGTATCTTTAATATGTTTGACCATCAACTTTTTAATCTCTCGACAACGTACAGTAACGATAGGGCGTCAACTCACAAACGGGAAATCCTAGGTTCGATTACGGGTACCGGATCATACCAAAGACATTAACAATGACAGTAACTGTCCCTGTGTCAAGCGCTCGGCATACCAAGTAAAAGACAAATGTCTTCTGAATGATGCACAAAACCGAGGTCATGTGTCAGGACAGGCGTGTGACGCAAAATAACTCACACCACATTGATGTCAGTTGAAAGCATAGGTCAGAATTTGTGGCACTTTACCAAAAACTGTGGATATATCCATGAAAACATTGGCGGAATGTAATAGCAATATAGTACCACTGCAGATAGTATAGTTTCTTGGTTTATGTTAGCTTCAGTGTTTGGTTTGTATTTCGCAATTTCTTTCCCAGCTGGTATAGTTTCCATCCTCACTTTATCTTCGATGTTTGGTCTCTCTTACAGCTAGTATAGCCTAAGTCCCTATGCAAGCTTTAGTGTCTGGTCTAAATTTCGTCATCTTTCGTACAGCTAGTATGATATATGGTCTTGTTTTAGCTTCAGTGTTTGGTCTGTATTTATTGATCTCTATCCCAGCGAGTATAGTATGTGTCCTTTCGTTATCTTCAGCATTTGGTCATCTCTCTTAGCTTCAGTGTTTCGTCTGCATTTCCTTATCTTTCTTACAACTGGTATAGTATATGGTCTTGTGTTAGCTTCACTGTTCAGTAAACATTCCCTCATATCTCTCCCAGCTATTACTGTCTGTGTCCGAACTTTAGATTCAGTTTTGGTTTGGTTTATATATCATCATCTGCAATTCAGACAGAATACATACATCGTACACATGCTATTTATGGAGTAGATCCAATTGCGTATAACCCTGAGCTCTTGAAACAATTTTTTATGATTTTAGATTAATAAATGCCAAACGAATTAATTTGACGTGACTTCCATGTACGAGTAGATAGAGTATCGTGCATCACGACTTACCTCATAAAAACAGTACTGAACCCCGCTAGACTGAGTATGTGAGAACGTTTGGGGCTTGTAATAAGTCTTTGGTATTTCTCTGGATATATTGTAAGTAAAAACGAAGAAGTAACAATTAATAATCGAAGCTTATGTCCATTAGAACACAACGAATTAGATGTGCAATGGTCAACATGAAGAACAGTTGTGAATCTCAAACGGGATAGGACCATGTGTCAGGAAATCAAATTCCCAATCGATGGATATGACCTGTGGATTAAACTCCATGACTTCATCTTTTATCCCGGAAGCATGGCAAACGTTCTTTCAATGGAATTTAAGTATTACTTTGACCGGGAATTGAACACGGGGCTTCCCGTTTCAAAGGGACGTGGGGATTCGCGCTTGACACGAACATGGGGCGCCTTACTTGGTAGGAACATGGAACTTCCCGCTTGACACGAACACGGGGCTTCCCGCTTGACACGAACATGGAACTTCCCGCTCGATAGGTGAACGCTTTATCTATATCGAAAAAAACTTGCGACAACACAATTATTTCAAGACAATAATTGTTTATTTTGATATCTCATACTTAGCAACAAATCTATGTAGCTAGTTACGTACTTATAACAAGATACGAGTTATGCATTTAGATTATTTGCAATCATTACATTTTCATGAACAAAAGATCTTTAGAACTGATAGCATTTTGACATTTATGTGATAATAAAGTGATAACAGCAAACGTTTACAAAACACCAAAGAAACAATATACATAATCACTTGTGTGTATCAAAGGTAATGCTTAATGTGTTATTTATTTTACCTTTTGACAGAAATATGACCATATAATGTCGTAATTTTATAAGCTCACTAAGTGATGTGCCCCTTTGTTATTACCGCTTTGTAATATTCCATTGTTATCAGTCTTGCGAAGCAGTACATACATTGCATTCGTTTTGCGTATCCGTTGATTTAGTAATTACTTTGTAATAGATATGTATTGATCGTCTATTACAACATGATCAAAGATTAGTCATCCATTGTCATCTATAGACTGATATTAACGACATCATGATTTTACATCTTGCGACATTAAAATGTTTTCCGTTCTCTTCGTTGTATACATTTATACATATAAATACACTTTATTTTCGACAAGCCCACGTATTTAACAAAAGTCACAAGCTGATTACAAAGTCCCTTGATTCCAATTCCTTTTGTTCTCATTTGAAAACCCAATCGATACTTTCGCCCATTATCAAGCAATAGTTTTGACCACATGGCCACTCCGTTTTTGAGAGTCAAAACATTTAGTCCAAAATTTTTACAAGATGTAAATAATTGTAATTGAAATTAAGTCTAGAGTCAATCGTTAGTGATAATGTATTTAAATAGGTAAAATATAAAACTACACAAGCTGTAGGAATGCAGAAAACATAGTGTTTTGATTAAATTTCAAATTCTAAAAAAATACATATTACTTTGACATCTGGAATGTATATATTAAATGTTTGAAATGCAACAATAATTGCCTTTAAGGCTAACTAAATGAGGTTTATTATGTGCACATTTATTCTTAAGGTCGAAAGTTTTAGTAATAAAAGATATTTACCTAACTGAAGAGAACTGAAATATTGTAGGCTTCATCACATGGCAAATTTTTATTTCACAACTATCATATAAAACTCTGCAATGCTGAAATTTACAAACTTTGTGACAAATATGAAAATTGCCATTTTTATAACACGAACTTCCTGTTCCTGAGTAGTCTTCTTCTGCCCAACAACTTATACATTACGCCAGGACATGCTCTTCTTATGCATGTTTTATTCTGAGAGCCATAGGACTCGCCAGTAAACTACTCGCACATGGTTACGTTGTTGAACGCTTGAAATCGTCACTAAGGCAGTTTTAGGGTCTATACGGGGATCTTGTTAAACAGTATGAAGCACTCCTGTCAAGAATGTTAGATAGTATTTTGGCGCACGATCATATATAGTGAGTTCCATTCACCAATTAGATTTAAAACTAACTGACGGCATTTTACCGACCTTGACCCTTTTCATCGAATTCGAGAGGTACCCATTTAACATTTGCGACGGGTGTGACATGCTAACAGATGACGCTGGCTCATTCCGGACACCTGGTCCCATCCCAACTGCAATTCGCAATTGCTCTCTATGTTGAGACCATTTGTATATCCAATGCGTGGTATTCTAATGGACTTGGATTTTTAAACATCTATGGGTACTTCTTCATTATTACTTACAAAGATTGACATTTGTATATTTAAATATTAATTTTACCTCTAGACAATAAACCTTTTCCAAAGTGTTCCTAATAATATTTTGTACCTTCATAACTACCTACATAACTTCCGGTTAATGAATTTATCGCATAGATGACCAGAAATATGTATATCGTATAGTGGAAGGAGTCAGATTTGAGACGTAGCCTAAAGTAACGGCATGACACCTGTCAGCTTTACAAGAATGAACACATAGTTCAACTTTTCCTCCACGCAAACGACCTGTAACAAGATATCATCTAATGTCGTCAATACAGACATTACGAAATCGGAAATTCCCTTGTTCATATTTTGTTGACGTCACTTTGATATGATTACAACTGAACAGAATGAGACAACTGGAAAAGGCCTTTTCATTTCTATCTCCAATAGAGATTTTACTGACAGTTTTAGTACGACTTAAATATTCATTGTTAAAAGTTAAAGTGCATACTGTCAATACGATAAACCTTCAAGTTGACATTCACAATGTACTTCCTTAACAGATTTGATTAATTAAATTGTTGATGAATAAAACTTTTCCCTTTCTTGTACACATTTTACATTCATTAGATGAATAAGTTGGTATCTGGTTGCATTCGTTAATGCAATTAACCCTTTCACCTCTAAGTATCTACTAGATGTTATGTTCTTTTCTATTGTTAAGACCAGTGTATTATGGTTTGTAGGGTTGACAGGGTGGAGATACAAGTTATTTTCTATTGTTAAGACCAGTGTATTATGGTTTGTAGGGTTGGCAGGGTTGAGATACAAGTTCTTTTCTATTGTTAAGACCAGTGTATTATGGTTTGTAGGGTTGACAGGGTTGAGATACAAGTTCTTTTCTATTGTTAAGACCAGTGTATTATGGTTTGTAGGGTTGAAAGGGTTGAGATACAAGTTCTTTTCTATTGTTAAGACCAGTGTATTATGGTTTGTAGGGTTGAAAGGGTTGAGATACAAGTTCTTTTCTATTGTTAAGACCAGTGTATTATGGTTTGTAGGGTTGACAGGGTTGAGACAAAAGTTTTCTGATTTTTCTTGACATATTTGTGTGGTGGATACTAGTATACAGTTTGACACTGAATGAGACAAGTTTCCCGCTTGTTTTTGGCAACACTACTGGTTCATCTACTAACGATTCCGTGAGCTTGGAAACCAGGACTGTATTAACCTCAGGGGTGTTATTACAATTCCTCTAATAAAGTCATCTCTCATCTCGCAAACATATTGTCCCAGTTTAATCTTCCCAATTAATGCTAAACATTCAAAATTAAACAATATAGATCTGACTTCCATCGGCAATAGTTTTCTTGTTGGAAATTCAATCTGGAAGCAAACGAATTTATTTCTGGTTTGCTCCATAAAGCACATTTCATTCCAACTTATCGCTGAATATTCTTGATTCTTGATTTCTTGTCTGCTTTGACATTTTATTTTCCAGGAATATGAGCATAAGTCAAACATACATTATTAGTTTTGCCTTCCATGTTTGAAACATAAGAGATAGTTGTACTGTTGTCTGTAAGTATTTTGATATGTTTATTTCAAATCAAAAGAATTAAGATTTCAATGCTAACTTGGTAGCCAACATTTCTGAAGCGTTTATAAGACAATTTGCTATTGACCACCTATTTCAGTGTCGTTCAAAACTGCGCCCAAACCCTGAATAGACAGGTAAGTCTGAATTGTCACTTCGGATTTCCATATGTTTAACTTCATTCATTTATTTTTCAACCCATCATTTTAAATCATTTTGATTGGATTTATAATAAACATACTTTCCTGCTGAGTATATTTAAGAGCACGAAATTTCAAATAGATAGTTTTCCTATCTCAACACAGAAAAAATGACACAGTATATATGATATTCAACTTATATTTGCCGTGTCTCTTGCTTGCACTTTTTTTCGGTAATGTAAAATAATAATTTTGGTATCTTCGTGGTGCCAACTATTCTTTTTGTTTGTGTAGGTATAGATTTGTCTGTATGGATATGGAATCCTAATTGAGACCTAAGATTGACAGTTTCTCTAATATAGTCATTACACTATGGTATACTATCACCAAGTAGTAATCTATCATCTGTGTAGCCAATATTTGTAAAGCCTGATGCTCTTAAATTAAGATACGCAGGCTTCATTAGCTTGGTAAATTATCTTGGAGCACAGACAATTAATGTATGTAAGCAGGTGTAATGATAAGTGTTTTCTTTTCATTTAAATCTCAAAAACATTCTATTTTATTCAAATTGAATATCATTTTTGTTCACCTTTTTTTTCTTATAAATATTTGTGGTCAATATAGGCCTTTTATATGTTCCATAATGTCTATAGCTGAAATATCTAACATTTTTTCTTCTATTTCTTTATAAATAATTTCAGATTCTTTCTAATCGAATACTTATTTTACTCCACATGTACTCAATACGCCTGCTTTGAAGTTATAACTAACTTCATCCGAAAGATCACGTACATCTATTTTTACAACAAGTAAGAAACAAGTTTTTATAACATATCTATGTCAATATCAATGATGACATGAATGGTGGCGTAAGGGGTACTTTCTGTGAAAAGAGACCAGAGTACACGGAGAAAACCAACGTGTCCGGGCTGGCAACCACCATATCATCTCACATACCACCCCGTCCAATCTTATGATCGAATCCGTTCTGACAAATGTTATGACTTTATGAACTTACGTTTTGTCAACTATGCCTTAAATACGAAATTTGATGTACCAAAATAAGAATTTGACAACAAAACACTACGATCTAAATTATAATATGTGGACGTGGCACTGCCTTTTGCAAGGTGAATGATCGACTTATAAATGTATCCATCTTTGTCTTTGATAATCTATAGTAGTGATTCGTCAATTTCTCCAGTAAAATGATTGACAAAAATCAGAATAGCGCGGACGGTTTTGTCTTTCCCTAAATGAATACCACCAGTTTGATCAGCAGTTGTGCATGCTTTTTACGTCGCTGTACTGGTCAAGGACCGGTTGCCGGTTATGGTGTGATTTGGTATTTATTTTTTTCCTTCGGTTTGAGAAAATGCCCAACAGTTGGTGAATGATCCTAAATAAAATATCCCAAAACGTGTTCTATATAGCCGACATCATGTAATAGCCGGCTACTGGTCACCGACCTGTACAGCAAGTATATTGTCATTGCCGGTATTCAACATTTCACCCTAATAAAGGTGAATGAAAATGTAAGATGGCTGATTGATAATTAAAAAGTTTTAATAATACAATCTTTCAATGCCGTCTTGTTTAGTTACCAACAGTTGTATTTCGTAACTACAATTGAAAATTTACAATTTACAATTTGCTCATCGACAATTTTACATACGCTGTCAGTATCTACTTTTTTTAAACCGTGTCGGGGACAAAGTCGGCGCTGACGGGACAGTGGCGCACTCGAGCGAGATGTGCAAGCACCGATTTTTGTCAATCATTATGAAATAAATTTATATATGTACTTTAAAACTACTATGGAAGCTTGTAAAACTGGTATTTATTTCAACATTAATTAATACTGATTCTTGGGTTATTTAAAATCTATAGGTTTGATATTATGAAATGACAAAATATCAATGATATTCGGCAGTTTTGTGGTCATTCTTCGCACTCAGTCACATGTATTAAACTACATTTTATATTCTGTTTTAAGTGATGTAAGAAAAAATTAGATCAAATAATTACATTTTCAAATTACGGTTTTGTACAGCCTAACCCTGCAGAACATTGAATTCATACCAAAGTGTCATACCATAGTATTTTTTGAAAAAGAAAAATGTGAAATAGATCTATTATGTTAATAATTTAAATTACAAATTTGTTAGCCAAATTGTAACGCCGATTTAATTGACATAGTATTACAGCTTTGACTAAAACATATCAATTACACCTTCAAACTCATTATGGTATCTATTGAAACGTAAAATAATATTTCGACTCACCAGGAGGTTGACATACCTTCAACTCCTGCCTTCGGCTTTTAATTGCAAATATACAACAACAATAAAGTAATCAATAGTTTTATGTTGTTTTGACTTCTAGTACTATACAGGCATACATCTCACTTGATGCTGAACATTAGATAGAAAACATAAAAACAGTTAAACAATATATATATATATATATATTATGCGAAGCACTAAAATACGACAGCACTATATATCCTAGGTCGTTGGGTCTAAGAATATAGATACAAGTCATGGAATGACTAACGACCGGACAAAAAATACAATGTATCAAATTTTCGGGACGACCTGTCCCTTTCTACAGGGCGAAATGATTGAAATAACACAAATAACACACATACACATTCCCATGTAAACACGCACCCCACAAGCGGGATACGAATGCGATGCTACGTGTTACGTAGTAATAAAAGTGTCTATATCAAAATCGATATAAATATTGACAATTCCATCAAATTCACCCCAGAATCCAAAAACATCTTGGATACTACATCCACTCTGATTGATGGAAACATTGAGTTTAGTCTCCACACCAAATCCACAGATTCTGATCTATACTTATTATCATCCCGCTGTCATCATTAAAACAATTTAAACTAAAAAAGAACTTATTATCTGTGGGTGACCATTTCAACATTGAGGGTCATAAATGGGAGGGGGTATAGCAGTCGTGGTTATTCATAATAACCCAAAGTGGAGCGAGGTGGAAAGGAAAGAAAAATTGTATGCACAGACTACAGTATCATACCCAAAGGCAATAAGTTAATTAAATGAATCCTGTCTGATATCTTCTCTAGATATGATTCTAGTCGAATTCTCGATTCGAAATAATCACCTTCGGTCATTCGGTTTTAGAAATCGATCCATTTTATACGAACTTATGATTATCGAAACCATCCGCATGCCGTCATTTTGTATATTGTTCGTAGTAGATTGATTTTAGGGGTCGCGACTTCGATAAATGATTAGAGAGTCATTATTACATGTGTGTATATGAATTTTGTAGGTTTTACACATAGTTTTGTTTTATTTTGCTTCGGTGGTATCATTGAATATTGGTACTATGTTCTGTGGTTGTTTAGTTTTATGGTTTTTAGTCGATATATGGTTTTCGATTTATGTGATATAGGACACTTGTTTATCATTTGTCTTTGGTATGAAACATGTTGATAATACATATCATTCGGGTTATATTTATACATATAGTATAGTTTAATTCTATTTCCGGCTGTATTGTGTTTGTACCTGCGGGTTCGTGTGTATGTATGTTTCTTTTGATCGTTACTCCACTTATATTGAAAATATTTGAAATAAGAATACTTAACTTCCAGCCTCAGTTTCTTGAGTATTCGTTTGCATTAAAAATATTAGTTTAAATGAAATAGCTTATAGATTGAAATATTGCATATTTTGCAATCAATGTTATGAGTCTGCTAGAGGTGATAATGTGATTGTTTTTTTATAGGAAAGAAAAATGCAGAGGAAAGAGATTGGTATGCACAGACTACAGTATCATACCCAAAGGCAATAAGTTAATTAAATGAATCCTGTCTGATATCTTCTCTAGATATGATTCTAGTTCGAATTCGATTCGAAATCACCATCGGTCATTCGTTCTTAGAATTCGAATCCATTTTATACGAACTTATGATGTATCGAAACCATCCGAATGCCGTCATTTGTATATTGTTCGTAGTAGATTGATTTTAGGGTCGCGATTCATAATATATAGAGTCATTAGACTACATGTGTATATTGATTTTGTAGGTTTTCACATAGTTTTGTTTATTTTGCTCGTGGTTTCATTCATATTGGTCTATTTCTGTGGTAGTTTAGTTTTATGGTTATTATTTCGATATATGGTTTCGATTTTGATATAGACACTTTTATCATCTTGTAACATGTATCAACATCTCATTCGTATTCCGGCTGTATGTGTTTGTACCTGCGGGTACGTGTGTTATGTATGTTCTTTTGATCGTTACTCCACTTATATTGAAATATTTGAAATAAAACTAACTTCCCAGCCTCAGTTTCTGATATTCTTTGCATTAAAATATTAGTTAAATTGAAATCGCTTATATTGAAATATTGCTTATTTTGAAATCAATTATGAGTCTGCTGAGGTGATAATGTGTTGTTTTTATACCGAATATATTGATGTCCCTCAAGACGGTAGTCGTCGCAGTGGATGACTTTGTAATTACACGTGTAGATACTAACTTGATTTGTTTCATTGCGTGTTGTTAAAATAGAATAAAATAACAGTGAGTATAATCAATCTCTGACGTTTGTGTACATGACCGTTAGTGAAAATGACCACCCCGCAAAAAAGAAAACTTTGTGCTTGGAAACGAAATACGAATTAATAACCGCATTAGTTAAGGATTTGAAGTCGAAATCTGAAATAGCAAAGTACTTTAACGATGATGTATGAGATCCGGAAACTATAGAGAGATAGGCGACTGTCTCTACATCCGGAAAGTGTACAGAGATGGAACCCTGTCTTTATATCCAGAAACTATAGAGATAGAAGACTGTCTCTACATCCGGGAACTCTATAGAGATGGAACCCTGTCTCTATATCCGGAAACCTTACAGAGATGGAAGATGTCTGTACATCCGCAAACTATACAGAGATGAAACTTAAGACTGTCTCTACATCCGGAAACTGCCTGTCTGTATATCAGGAAACTATCCAGAAACGGTGCTTTTACAAGTGGTTAACAAATACTAAATCATCGAATAAATTGATAAATATTAAAAATTTCAGATACCAAAGAATAAATCAATAGAATGTCCAGGACATAGATACAAATCCGGTAAAAATGGACAAACACGGACCCCTGGAAACCAAGAGGTGGGATCAGGTGCCATGGAGGAGTAAGCATCCCCTGTCGACCGGTCACACCGGCCGTGAGTCCACAGTCAAGTCCAGTGAAACATGTGAGGAGTGTATCCTCGTAAAAATTGGTACAGACGTCTCAACAACCGCCAACGAAAAGGCAACTCAACATTTCACTTAGTGAAACAGAATAGTCGCAAACAAGACTATTATACCGACCGTAAAATTTGCGGAACGTTGGCAATAAACGAGGTTTTTTATATCCCTGTGTCAATAATTTTTCAGTGAGTAGTTTACTGTATATGAAATTTTCATATGTTGTACACGCCCTGGCAAATCGGATCATTTGTGAAATATAGACTCCATATGCGGGTGACTGAGGGATATTACTACTTAAATGTGGAAAATTTATAATGGGAAAGCCGAAATCGTCGCGTTTATCGTATAGCTTAGTTGCTAATTTCCCGTCTGTGTTTATATTCAGTAAAATGTCTAAGTATGAAGCGTGTGTGCTTGATTCTATTGTATCTTTAATTTCTAGTTCGCTGGGATATATCGCATTGACATATGTATGAAAATTGTCATTATTAATTGACAAAACGTCGTCGATATATGTAAATGTCAAATTAAAGGACACCGCTAACTTTTTCTTCTTTTGATTCAGCAGTTTCTGAATGAAGTCTGCATCGTATGAATAAAGGAACAGGTCGGCCAATAAAGGAGCACAATTGGTTCCCATAGGAATGCCGACAGTTTGTTGAAAGACCACGCCTCCGAACATTACAAATATATTGTCTATTAGAAATTCCAGCATGTTTTTTATATCAACTTCAGTATATTTATGGGTAGAATCAGAGTGGTGTTTGACGAAATAGGTATCCTGATAGCCAATCTCTAGATATTTAAATTTTCGGGTACCACCTTTAGTGAAAAAACAGTTGTCTATGATGCTGAAAAGTCTTTCTTTTCATTTTTTATGTGGAATAGTAGTGTAAAGAGTAGAGAAGTCACAAGTTTTGATACTGTGAATTCGAGAAAAATTGTGTGCCTTCAAATTTTCTAAAAGCTGTTTAGAATCAATATCTTGGATCCTGCTATGTATCTTTGCTTATATGGGATTTTATGAAGTTTAGGTATCCAGTATAAATGTGGTAGCTCGAAATCGGTAACCGTTGTAGGTATATCAAATGAGCGTAATACGGACACGTGATTTTGAAGGATCTCGTCCTTTGAAAGTGAGCTCCGTGTGTATGTAGGATTTCCAGAATTCGTATTAAACCCAAGTTCTTCTAATAAACAATTATAGTAATGTGCCTTACAAATAAAAACTATATTATTTCAGGCTTTATCTGCTGGTACCAGTACATATTGGTCATGTAACCTATCCAGTTCAGTTACTAAACAAATTTCTGTATTTGTGCTTTGTATATATATATTTATACATGTACATATGTTCAAATAAGTAAAATTTACAATGTCCGGGTTTTACATATAAAGGGGTAAACTACTCACTGACAAATTATTGACACAGGGATATCGAAAACCGCGTTTAATGCAACGTTCCGCAAATTTTACGGTCGGTATTGTTTGCGGCCTTGTTTCCGATTACACTGTTTTACTAAGTGAAATGTTGAGTTGCCTTTTCGTTTGTTGAGACGTTTGTACCAATTGTGACGAGGATTTCATTGGACTTGACTGTGGACTCGCGGTGGGTGTGACCGGTCGACAGGGGATACTTACTCCTCCATGGCTCCTGATCCCACCTCTTTGTTTCTACAAATCCGTGTTTGTCCATTTTTATCGGATTTGTATCTATGTCCTGGATATTCTATTGATTTATACTTTGGTATCTGAGACTTTTTATATTAAATAGTCAACGCGGAGGAAAAAAAAGCGTTAGTCATTTCATTCATACTAGTAGAGAGAGAGAGAGAGAGAGAGAGAGAGAGAGAGAGAGAGAGAGAGAGAGAGAGAGAGAGAGAGAGAGAGAGAGAGAGAGAGAGAGAGAGAGAGAGAGAGATGGTGACGTCTATTCTAATAACATTCAATTTTTCTTTCTGAAATTTCCGTTCTGTTCGGTATGGATTTTTCTATCACATGTTATGCAAATTACCTACCTCTATGTTGTGTCTTCTAGCCCTAACCAGAAATGAACCTCGGTTTGAAGCGACGCATTCCTAGACATGGTAGTGATGATATCGTAATATCGCGTTGTATTAAACGAAGCGATATTACGATGTCCCGGATTTGCCAACAAGATAGGATAAGGATAATATTGCCCCTTTAGAATTTCTCAATATCAGTGATAGTATTGATTCCTAATATGACGAATGATAACATTTTACTGTATTCGCTTTATCATATGGTTGCCTAGCAACAGGACAAACATATCAACAGAAACGAAAGGAAAACTGCATAAATTAGTGCATTTGACTTTTTGAAACATATTTATATCATATATCTACATTCCATACCCTTTATTTTGTCATGAATATACAATGATCACTAACTGGTAATATCTGGTTTCCTTAGCAACAAGAAATCCGCATGGTAACGACATATTCCCATAGTAACATCATAGTTTTTCAGTATAATCTGACTTGCTATTATTGTATTTATATTTACTTTGATTTTTATTTAATTTGCATGCTTTATACACCGCAATATGAAGTAGCATCTAGTAGCCTTGACAGTAAGAACACTCCTTAGCAACAATATATTTTCATTGCAACCTGATATATTTTATGAAGTCCAGGTTGCTATCGATTTATTAATATCGTGCAATGATTGCATTGATAACTACTTTAATGTGCATGTTATATACAGCGCAATATGTAGTAGCTAGTATCATTAGCAACAAAAATATTCCATAGCAATAATGTATTTCATAGCAACCTAAAATATTTCATGATAATTAGGTTCTTATTAATGCATTAATAAGGCATTGATCATTATTGCATTTTATTGTTTTATGCACTGAAATGAAGCATTTTATTTATTTTAGTTTCGGGTGCTTTTTAGAATGTTCGTTAAAAATAAACTCCATTATGCATAAATTGATAGCCTTACACAAATAAAATTAGGGGCTATACTGTATATTGTTATGGGAAATTCCCCCATCCTCCACGGTATGCAGGAGTGTCCTATATCAATTGTTTTACATATAAATCCCTTTTAACTTTATATGTACTCCAATAGACATCGAAATAATGAAAAAGTAATGTACCAAACAATAAAATATAACCATAAAAGTAAATATTTTGAAAATAATAGACACCCTGATAATTTTATTTTTCATTATTTTATTTTTTAATTTTATTTTTAATATGTTATCATTTTTGCTCTGCTATTATCTTGATACAAAGTGTACTTACAGGATTTTTTTCTCAAATTAAATTAAAACAAGAATATATCAGCAACATTGCTATGATGGAACTTTCCTTTCAATGGGAAAAATATTTATACACAAGCTGTACTGCAAGATAAATAATTTCAGACCCCGAAAATGTTTAACACTAATTTTCCAACCAACCCGTTGGTTACAAAGGGGAGATAAATCGTACAGGGGTTTGGTAGCGTGGATCAGAATATGTATTGTAGTTCAATCCAATCCGAAGTTCATAAACAAAATAAATATGTTAAGCTTGTATAATTCAGGTCCCAGCATGGATAATGTGTATTTTTCGCAAAAGACATTAAATTGACCAGGATAATTTGTGCACATTGATTACTATTCAGTCATTGACATTGTATGATTGTACTTCATTATGACTGAGAAATCAGCGAGGTGATTTTATGTAAGCCTACCGAAGCCGAAAAATTGTGGGCTACAAGAACAGCCTAAGAACACTAACTAATCCTTGATTAATTATAGTTTAGTCTTTATTTATTTTAAACAAAAACATACACATAAATCAACCATTGATTGATTAAAATCAATGACACGGCTTACGAATACGAAGCTATGTTGAGCGCCACCCGTGTACGAAACACGTGCACTGGCTACAGCCCTTTTCACAAAATAAATCTTACGATCACTCTTACGATTTTGACCACAAGATATAGAGAGAAGATCATTTCTGAAGTTCTCATTCCTGTCTACAGGCATGTCTATTTTTGAATGTAGACTATACTGGATACAATTTATTATTTGGCCGGCTTTCGTGTGATTCTGTTTTTGTAAATGAATATCGGATTCGGCATTCCACTTGGTTTCTGTTCACATTCTCCTTAACAACGATGCGACCGACGAGACTCTTTAGAGGGAAATTACTGATGCACACGTAAATAATCACTGTTAGAGGTACTTTTAAGATGCAATGAGATTAAAAATAAATTCTTTGTGGAATAATAAAATATTATCTAGAAGAATGGTATTTAAGAACCGGAAAAACTCGTTGTTCTGTGGACAAATGTGTTGATCTATGTAATGGCATAAACGGGGATCCAAAATTCAGCAACCATGATAGAGCATTATGATATACATGTATATATATTTGAGATTTTAGTTATCAGCACCAATGTAGACCATCATCATATGATGTATACTAAGAAGGATATTTAAAATGCTATCTATTTGTTAGTAAATTATTATGGCCTACGTTGGTGCTGGTGTTGAATTTCTACAGAGAATCCACCAAAATAAGTCATTTTTTACTATTTTTCATTGATATTGCCATGTTAAAGGCCACAGAAAGTGATTAAAAACTGAATATAGAGAACGAAAACAACAATCACATGAACGAAAAGACACTGAAGATACATTTTCATATAAAGTATGTGTCATTGTGGACTTTATACAAACCTCTAAAAGGGGGGGGGGCAAAATTACCCTTATCCTATCTTATCTATCTTATAAGGTGATATCATAAAATATGACGTAATGAATCCGAACCAAAATGTTTAGGACCGCACTTTATTGCAGCCCAGATAAAGAAAGTGTATGTATTAAACAAGATAATAGATATACATGTTTTCGGTTCCCCGTGTGTTGCAAAATTACTCTAGCATTTTAGCGTTCATTTTCAAGTCATATTTAGTCCGAGAGTTCGCCTATTTTACCTCCGCAAAGAGAAAATAGTCTGTGAGTTCGTCATTCAGACATGTGGGAAGAACACCGTTCTCTCAAATGTTTGTCAAACTTTGCTTATTTACACATCTTTTGGATTTTTTATCACCTTTTATTGTTTTCTTCATGTATTTTCATTGTGAGCATTGCAGTTTTTGTATTTCTCAACGGAATTTAACAATTCTTTCGGGTTACATTTAGTACCACGCCCCTATTTACGGTCTAATGTCTCTATATTGTGTTTGCTGTCTTTTTCAAGTCACTAGTGTCTAAACTATTTTATGGAACTTTACTAAATTTGATACAGGTGTGTATAATTAGTATGGCAACATATCGTTAAGCACGATCGTGTATAAAAGTCTTTTAACTGTATTTTCTTATCCTTGTGATACAAATGTTAAAGTGTAAGAATATTTCACGCCCATGTTTTGTGCTGCATTCCCTTGATTTAGATTTCTTTTTCACCTCTTTGATTTCTACATATTGTAGATATCTCTACAGAATCTAACATATCTTAGCTGATGTGTTTATTATAAGAGTATAATGTACAAACTTGTATTCAGTGTCGCTACTTTACTGCTCTGTTTTGTCATGCTTTCTTTGACAGCGCTCTTGTTTCTACATATCTTGGATAATTTTGGTACATGTACGACACTACTCAAGATGAAGACCCTATTGACAACCTTTTTACGTTTACTTTCTTTGTCAGTGATGTTGTTTCTTCGTTTCTCAAAGGAAAAAAATAAAACCACATACAATGAGGATGACAAGATGAGTTTATTTGGTGCCGTGGGTTCGAGTTTCTAATGGATTCGGGCTTCTAACGACATATTGTCCTTTGCTTATATTTCGCAATTTTCTTTGTCATTATCCTCATGCAAAGTAAATGGGACATAGAAATAATTCCGTGCGTCTATCAGTGTAACAGGGCGCTGATCCATTTCTCATTGAGACACATGTATGTACAACATTCAGAAAAAATGTTCTTTAAAATGTTGTGTAACTTTCCAAAGATACTTGCCCTCAGTGCAAGGATGAACCCTATTGATGAGAGAGTCGCTAAAAGGTCATTATTATACAGCTTAAGGTAAATGTGAAAATGTACTACAATACTTACATTGAAATTTAAGTTATTTGTCTGCTCATCGACAAGGATTCTAGTATGTGTTACCAACAGCAAACCCCGTTTGTGGACAATTTACCGACCCTAACCTTTTGCCTTTAATGTAGCACTACCGCATGCACTCGTGGATAATTCACAATTTACCTTTATCAAAATTTCTGATACAAAATGAATATAACAGCTTTGTTCTGTCAATAAAATCGAAATCCGTACAAGAACGTCTCTCTTAATATGAGCGCAGAACTTTCAACAAATGTTTGTATAACGCAGAAGTTAATTGACTGTGTAATGTGTACCGGTCGTAATGTCTGATACCTGCTATGGGCAAATGAAAGAATCAATAATTTATTCAGCAAATGTTCTTTGATGTTGTGACATACAATTCCAAACTGGACATATATTTGAGAGTGTATAAAACGACCGTATATTCACCAAACATCTTTTTTATCAATTATGATTCCGTTGACACAGGGATATCGAAAACCGCGTTTAATGTCAACGTTCCGCAAATTTTATGGTCGGTATAATAGTCTTGTTTGCGACTACTCTGTTTCACTAAGTGAAATGTTGAGTTGCCTTTTCGTTGGCGGTTGTTGAGACGTCTGTACCAATTGTGACGAGGATACACTCCTCACGTGTTTCATTGGACTTGACTGTGGACTCACGGCGGGTGTGAACGGTCGACAGGGGATGCTTACTCCTCCATGGCACCTGATCCCACCTCTTGGTTTCCAGAGGTCCGTGTTTGTCCATTTTTACCGGATTTGTATCTATGTCCTGGACATCCTATTGATTTATACTTTGGTAACTGAGATTTTTATATTTTATCAATTATGATTCCACACTCTTCCACCACCCCCATCCCCGCTGTAGCCGCCAGTGCTCCCATTTCGCCTTAGCTGTGAAATTGCATAAATGACAAAATTCCCTTTTCGACTCAGTCAAAATACCTAGGTAGCTGATGATAGACTAAGGCGAAATGGGAACTTGTTTAATAATAATAGGCCTAATTAACATGAACTTGTTTTTATTACAATTATAATTAATGTTTAAAATAATGAACAAAAACTCTCTTTGTCTGGGAAGCTCTAGGAATTTCTTTTAGATATAAGATGGTTAAAGAATTATTTAATTTATGCTTTATTTATCTAACGAGGATTCCCTACATCCCGAGGGCTATTAATGGGTCTCGTCAATATTTAATTATCTTAAGTGTAATAATTTAGATCAATTTAAGCAAGAGTTGAAAATTCACCAAAAGGTTTCTGTTAAAAAAGAATTAAAGAAGATTTGGGTTTGAATTTTCTTTGTATATTTTAAAGAATAAAGACAGAAAAGTAATTACAAAATTTAGAACCGTAACCCACTAGAAAGGAGTTTTACTATTTTTTTAGAAGGTACAGAACTTTGAGAACAAAAACATTATTTAGTAAATATTATTTTCAAATACCAAACACTCTTAAATTTTAACAACTTATTCGGTCTAACAACACAAAATTTCTTAGAAAATTATCAAAGGCAAATTAATCATATATACTGCATAATTGATTTTTTATTACAACATATTTTTGTGTATTACAATGTTTCATGAAGTTTCTCAATGTTATCATATGCAATTGATTTGCACAGGTAGACAATTTATATTCATATTATCTTTTATTTTCAGATATCTTAAATAATTTTATTATACACATAAATTCATGATATCGCAAATTCGATTTATGATATTAATAATTCATTTTTAAATTTCAAAATAGTAAAACGGCGCCTCATAGTTATTTAAGGAAGAGGTACTGTCTTCAGAGTTAAACGTAAAACATTGCTGAATATTCTATATGCCATCAGACTGATATATACATGTAAGAGCGACTATTATAAATTTTATTCGAGATTTACTCAAAATATATAAATAGCATAAATATATTTGGTACGTAGGTTCAAACTGCCCTAAATTGTTGTGTATTTCGTATTTTTAGATTCGAGTATTCACCAAAAAAGTGAATTACGTGTGAATTTTCCTTTCAATGTTACATCATGTTTTAAAATATAACGATATTTTAACACTTGAAATATCACTTGAACTACAACATATTACAATATTTTATCACTTGAACTACACTATATTACGATGTTTTATCTCTTGAACTACACCATATTACAATATTCTACCTTTTAAACTATCACTTGAACTAAATATAAACCATATTGCAATATTCACTAGAATTACACCGTGTTAAAAAATATTACGATATTCTACCACTTTATATTATAAAAGATCACGCAGTTCGATGTAGCATTATAATGCCATCTATTTAAGGTCGTAGGTAAACATTATAAAGAAATTCTTTTCATAGAAATTCTACTTTCTGTTACTAATATTGTTCCAAAATAGGAGCTTTGAAAAGGAGTCAAAAACAATTGCTCAAGAAGATAGTACCTATCAATAAGACTTCTTCAGTTGCGATCGAATTTAATATAGATATATTTCCTTAAGAAAAAGCGGTATTATACAAGGCCACTAAATGTGTTGCTAAAAAAAAAATTCTACTTTTGATTCAGCAGTTTTTGAATGAAGTCTGCTTCGTATGAATAAAGGAACAGGTCGGCCAATAAAGGGGCACAATTGGTTCCCATAGAAATGTCGACATTTGTTCAAAGACCACGTCTTCGAACATTACAAATATATTGTCTATTAGAATTCCAGCATGTTTTTTATATCAACTTCAGTGTATTTATGTGTAGAATCAGAGTGGTGTTTGATGAAATAAGTATCCTGATAGCCAATCACTAGATATATAAATTTTCGGGTACCACCTTTAGTGAAAAACAGTTGTCTATGATGCTAAAAAAGTCTTTCTTTTAATTTTGTATGTGAAATAGTTGTGTAAAGAGTAGAGAAGTCATAAGTTTTGATACTGTGAATTCGAGAAAAATTGTGTGCCTTCAAATTTTCTAAAAGCTGTTTAGAATTTTTAAGTATCCACATCTGATTTACACCGCTTCTGAAATAAGCAACTGTACAGTATTGTTGAAGTTTATCCTTAATGGCTGTCAATATCTTGGTAAGGTTTGGTAGAACATTTGCTGGATCTTCCTATGTATATTTGCTTATATGGGATTTTATGAAGTTTAGGTATCCAACATAAATGTGGTAGCTCGAAATCGGTATCCGTTGTAGGTATATCAAATGAGCGTAATACGAACACGTGATTTTGAAGGATCTCGTCCTTTGAAAGTGAGCTACGTGAATATGTAGGATTTCCAGAATTCGTATTAAACCCAAGTTCTTCTAATAAACAATTATAGTGATGTGCCTTACAAATAAAAATTATATTATTTGAGGCTTTGTCTGCTGGTACCAGTGCATATTGGAAAAATGGTTACTAGATAAGGTAATAAAAAATCAAGACATAGATCTTAAAAAAGGATAATTATTTTAAATTTTCTGACAAAGTAGGATTTAGATCAATATCTTTCGTGACAAAATGTAAACAGTTGTTGCGATGCCAATGAAGCCTAACGAGTAGTTTCTTATGATGCGATGGTGATGACGACTTATGAGTGCGATGGCAATGACGTCTACTGAGTTGTATATTATGATGCGACGGCAATGACGTCTAATGATCTCTATCTTATGATGCGACGGCAATGACGTCTAATGAGCTCTATCTTATGATGCGACGGCAATGACGTCTATTGAGCTCTATCTTATGATGCGACGGCAATGACGTCTAATGAGCTGTATCTTATGATGCGACGGCAATGACGCCTAATGAGCTCTATCTTATGATGCGACGGCAATGACGTCTAATGAGCTCTATCTTATGATGCGATGGCAATGACGCTTAATGAGCTCTATATTTTGATGCGATGGCAATGACGTCTAATGAGCTCCATCTTATGATGCGATAGCAATGACGTCTAATGAGTTCTATCTTATGATGCGACGGCAATGACGTATAATGAGCTCTTTCTTATGATGCGACGGCAATGACGTCTAATGAGCTCTTTCTTATGATGCGACGGCAATGACGCCTAATGAGCTCTATCTTATGATGCGATGGCAATGACGTCTAATGAGCTCTATCTTGTGATGCGACGGCAATGACACCTAATGAGCTCTATCTTATGATGCGACGGCAATGACGTCTAATGAGCTCTATCTTATGATGCGACGGCAATGACGTCTAATGAGCTCTTTCTTATGATGCGACGTCAATGACGTCTAATGAGCTCTATCTTATGATGCGACGGCAATGACGTCTAATGAGCTCTTTCTTATGATGCGACGGCAATGACGTCTAATAAGCTCTATCTTATGATGCGACGGCAATGACGTCTAATGAGCTCTATCTTATGATGCGATAGCAATGACGCTTAATGAGCTCTATCTTACGATGCGATGGCAATGACGCTTAATGCGCTCTATCTTACGATGCGATGGCAATGACGTCTAATGAGCTCTATCTCACGATGCGACGGCAATGACGTCTAACGAGCTCTTTCTTGTGATGCGACGGCAATGACGTCTAATGAGCTCTATCTCATGATGCGACGGCAATGACGTCTAATGAGCTCTATCTTATGATGCGACGGCAATGACGTCTAATGAGCTCTATCTTACGATGCGATGGCAATGACGTCTAATGAGCTGTATCTTACGATGCGATGACAATGACGTCTAATGAGCTCTATCTTATGATGCGATTGCAATGACGTCTAATGAGCTCTATCTTATGATGCGATGGCAATGACGTATAATGAGCTGTATCTTATGATGCGATTGCAATGACGTCTTATGAGCTCTATCTTATGATGCAACGGCAATGACGTCTAATGAGCTCTTTCTTATGATGCGACGTCAATGACGTCTAATGAACTCTATCTTATGATGCGACGGCAATGACGTCTGATGAGCTCTATCTTACAATGCGACGACAATGACGTCTGATGAGCTCTATCTTACGATGCGATGGCAATGACGCTTAATGAGCTCTTTCTTATGATGCGACGGCAATGACGTCTAATGAGCTCTATCTTGTGATGCGACGGCAATGACGTCTAATGAGCTCTTTCTTATGATGCGACGTCAATGACGTCTAATGAGCTCTTTCTTATGATGCGACGACAATGACGTCTAATGAGCTCTATCTTATGATGCGACGGCAATGACGTCTAATGAGCTCTTTCTTATGATGCGAGGGCAATGACGTCTATTGAGGTCTATCTTATGATGCGACGGCAATGACGCCTTATGAGCTCTATCTTATGATGCGACGGCAATGACGTCTAATGAGCTCTATCTTACGATGCGATGGCAATGACGCTTAATGAGCTCTATCTTATGATGCGATGGCAATGACTCTTAATGAGCTCTATCTTACGATGCGATGGCAATGACGTCTAATGAGTTCTATCTTACGATGCGAAGGCAATGACGCCTAATGAGCTCTATCTTACGATGCGAAAGCAATGACGCCTAATGAGCTCTATCTTGTGATGCGACGGCAATGACGTCTAATGAGCTCTATCTTATGATGCGACGGCAATGACGTCTAATGAGCTCTATCTTATGATGCGACGGCAATGACCTCTAATGAGCTGTATCTTATGATGTGACGGCAATGACGTCTAATGAGCTGTATCTTACGATGCGACGGCAATGACGTCTAATGAGCTCTATCTTACGAAGCGATGGCAATGACGTCTAATGAGCTCTATCCTACGATGCGATTGCAATGACGTCTAATGAGCTCTATCTTATGATGCTATGGCAATGACGTATAATGAGCTCTATCTTATGATGCGACGGCAATGACGTCTTATGAGCTCTATCTTATGATGCGACAGCAATGAAGTCTTATGAGCTCTTTCTTATGAAGCGACGGCAATGACGTCTGATGAGCTCTATCTTACGATGCGATGGCAATGACGCTTAATGAGCTCTATCTTACGATGCGATGGCAATGACGCTTAATGAGCTCTATCTTATGATGCGACGGCAATGACGTCTAATGAGCTCTATCTTACGATGCGATTGCAATGACGCTTAATGAGCTCTATCTTATGATGCGACGGCAATGACGTCTAATGAGCTGTATCTTATGATGCGATGGCAATGACGCCTAATGAGCTCTATCTTACGATGCGACGGCAATGACGTCTAATGAGCTCTTTCTTATGATGCGATGGCAATGACGTCTAATGAGCTCTATCTTATGATGCGATGGCAATGACGTCTAATGAGCTCTATCTTATGGTGCAATGGCAATGACGTGTAATGAGCTCTATCATATGATGCAATGGCAATGACGCTTAATGAGCTCTATCTTATTATAATCTGAATATAAATATTATATTCTATCTCTATTATAAAATTTTATAGTACTCTACTTTGCCATTTTAACTTCGATAGGACTTAGTTTGAAAACGAGTCTGGTAGCAAAAGAAAATAATAACTGAACACACAGGTTTCAATTGGAGTTTTTGGACAGAAATAATTATATCAAGTTAAACTTGAAATATTTCAAATTGATGTAACGTCAGTATAATTAAGTACAAAGCCATATTACATCGGTTAAGTATTGACTCAATTCCTAATCTACTTCCTAATTCACTGTCGCAATGATCATTAATGTGTTGAAATAATTTCATTAGATTTGCGTGTAATCCTCTTTGTAATTTATCACTTTCACCGTCTTGTTCTATGGGCATTTAGGGCCAACATTAGTACTGTAACGATAATGCACACGAAAGTACAAAATATGTTTGATGTGAATCTGAATTTCTTCCTTAAATAGAGCGGAAACTAAGTAACGAGACACGCAAAAGATAGATTGATTGATAGACAAAGTAGAACAAAAACAGAAATATAATTGACAGACAGATAGATCACAAGAATATCATGAATGGCATTTTATTTCAACACTGGTTGGTATCATGAACATTTTGTAAGAGAACGGTCGGTATTATGAACATTTTGTAAAAGAAATGTCGGTTTCATGAACATTTTGTAAGAGAACGGTCGGTATCATCAACATTTTGTAAGAGAACGGTCGGTATCATCAACATTTTGTAAGAGAACGGTCGGTATCATCAACATTTTGTAAGAGAACGGTCGGTATCATCAACATTTTGTATGAGAACGGTCGGTATCATGTTTACAATTACAGTGTTTCACTTAATGAAATGCTGAGTTACTTGTTATATCTTATGTATCTATTTTGACAAGACAAGTCCTCACTTATTTCATTTGAATTTAACTGTGGATTCAAAGTGGGCGTGACCGGTCGACAGGGGGTGCTTACTGCTCTATAGCACCTCTGAATTTCTAAAACTCCAATATTCAGATTTGACTATTGTCTTCTGAATCGCCTGACGATTACTATCCTGGCATTTGTAGTTTGTTTATAGAAAGAAAGATTGATAGGTCGATCGATAAATATATTCTCATTATTATTTTTTTAATTTGCAGTTCCTGGTGCAGATTATAATTACAATGGTATTTTGTATTTTGAATTAAACGGACCAAATCGCCCATTAACTATCGCTTGAAATAAAAGCGTTTTAGTGCATTAATGAACACAGAAAAAAGAGGATAAACAAACAATCCTTGTAAACATCACAAACTGTTTACTAGCCGACATCATGATTGTATTTTTATTGTTGTGCAATTCTAGTGTATTGTTGGTACATTTTCATATTACAGCTGTTGATCTATATGTACTACGTAAACATAATAATTTAGCCAGTTTAATTGACTTTTTCATAAAGAACGAAATCCTAAAACCTATGTAACTAATATTACATTATGTTTTCTTTGACTGGAATACCACAACAAATAAAACATAATTTGCAGGCTTGAACATTGTGCATTGTGCATTTAGTAGCGTAACAAATTTGCTCTGTATATCAAGGAAAACTGTTGTTATAGAATGTATTAAAATAGCTGACAAAAGAGCTTTTTACCATGATCTATTCAATGTATGTTTAGTAGGAAACAAGATATTGGAAGGCATCAACATTTAACATTTGATGACAATTATCTATGGGATTTGATGAAGATTTTCCTCAAATGACAAATTGTAGACATAGTGTTTTACTATGTGTTTCGTTTTAATTGGCGACAATTTGTTGTCGCATTTTGAAATGTTTACATTATATATCTTTTTATGTGACTATATACTTACAGAAATATCAGAGTTGACTTTGTACAAAATCTAATGTCAATTTTGCGCATTAATACACCTGAACATTATCTAATGAAGACGGAAGTCAAGAGGAAACTTGCGTGTTTAGTATGTAATAGTTGCATTCAGGATTGATGAAGCTTAATCAAACTATGAAATAACTGAATGACGTTAGACCCGTAGAATGGTAAGTACATTCATTACGCCTAAAGCTAAATGTTCTAACAAAATGGAATGCTGCAAACCTATATTTTGTGTGTGAATGTATTCTCCAGATGTCGCAAGAGAAAACATTTCTCTTCAAAAACGTGCGTCTAGACAGCGTTTATTATATCTCACACACACACTCACACACACACACCACACACCTACACAGAGAGAGAGAGAGAGACACACACACACACACACACACACACACACACACACACACACACACATATATATATATATATATATATATATATATATATATATATATATATATATATATATATATATATCAATTTAGATATATACACACACATAATATATATATATATTATGTGTGTGTTGCAAATGTCAAATTTATGGTTAACATTATATGCCATTTTAACTATGACATTTAACCAACTTAACAGATTAGCCATTTGTTTAAGAGTACTTTTATTACGTATTTCTGTAAAATATCAATTTCACTAGAATAATTGAATAATTTATCAAAAACAGAAACGTAAGATATTAAAATTACCTTTATCTGATTAGCTTGAAGCCCTCAATTCTTTCATCTACAACCTAGGTAGATTTGCACATGCTTGGTTTAATAAATAATTCAATTCTACAGCGTTAGTCGTAATGCGACCATAAGGAATGAACAATTCATTTCATGCTGTATTAGTCCTTTTTCATTACTGGAACTGAAATAAGGCACTGATGTCTGACATGACATCTTCCCAGTGGTTATATTGCCATCAATGACTCTTTTCCTTTAAAAACATAACACAGGAACAACAACAACAAACAACAACAACAACAACAAAATAATAATAATAATAATAATAATAATAATAATAATAATAATAATAATGATAACAATAATAATAATAAATATAATAATAAAGAACCCTCACTGCTCAATGGCCGTAAGTGCTGAGCATAGGCCAAAATTTGAAGCCCTTCACCGGCATTTGGTGACGTCCCTATATGAGTGAAATATTCTTGAGTGGAACGTTAAGCAACAATAAACAAACAAATATAATAACAATTCAATAACATTATAATAAAATACTATTTCTACTTTTGCATAAGCAAAACTGAAATCATTCGAACAAAACATGATTCTTTTTACAGATTTTCAACTTCTTAAGAACCAGTGAGTCAAGTTTAACCAAACTTGACGGGAAGTATCCCCATATAAAACTGAAAGGCGCAAGAACTAATAGGGGCCAAAAAGGACTCAAACTTGGCACGTCATCAATCAGTTGACTTTCAAATTTTGTATACTTGATTTTTAGTCAATATCTACAATATCTACAAAGTTTGCGAATGGAAATGACTTAATAAATTAAAACTGATGGACTTGTATACATATATGACGCTGATATGAGGAATAAATTAATTTTGATCAGTTTGTGCAAGAACTAAACTACCTCAGATCCAGGTGATTTAGTGCCATATTTTGAATTAAATCTAAATTTGTAAATAATTCCTTTTAAGAGTTGAAGGTACATTTAAGGACTTGTTCAAATAAATGCCATACAGAGTTAGTCTAATGTCTTTATGACTTTTTGATATTTCTAGATCTAATTCTTTTAGATTTCTTGTGCTAGAGTATGCAAATGAGTTTGCAGTTTAATTATCTTTAATATTTTTTCCAGCCCTGCAGTGAGTACAAGGCTGGCATATGTTGTTTTCAGTTCAGACTATGTTCAGATTTTTGAAAACAAAATGTTTAAAAGTGTTTATATATATATATATATATATATATATATATATATATATATATATATATATATATATATATATATATATATATATATATATGTCAAAGATTATGTAGTAAAATGCATTGTAATTTGCTTTTGCTTAGACAGTTTTTGTTTTCATTTGTTCTTATGTGCCATGCTGTCCGGTTTTGTAAACACAATCATAATAACAGTGCAAACCAGAGAAAGCGAAATAACATTTCTGCCTGTAAAAAGACATACCCTATATTGAAAGTAAGTTTACCCTGCAATATGTTGTGACATGCATGTGCATAACATACTGGTATATATATTTTAAGATACTACAAAAAGTTAAGTTAGTTTATTGGCCTTGCCTATTACCATTCACTTCATAAAATGTATTTTCAAGTATTACATGTATTTCAAATAAATTGAATACAGCACATTACAATATTGTTGTTTTTAGTATTACATCATCTTACAAAATTGATGATTTTATGTATGCATTTTTTTTTTATTTCAATAATCTGAATTTGGGTCACAGTGACCTACTTCATGTTTTAAATTTTATATTATGAAGTAGTAAAGGTTTTCCTCCTTTACCAGAATAATTTACAGGAAAGATGAAGGATCCACCGTTTCAGCAAATATCTTCATGTAATTCATGTGGATATTTTTCAAGACAAATCTTGTGATGAAATGTCTGCATGAAGTCATGGAAACATTATACCATCAAACTGGTGAATTTGATAAAGCATACATGTGACTAAACACTATCCATTAAATAATCAGTGTAATATATTCAAAGCACCTGTTACTCTTGTTTAAATATCGCCACTTGGATGACGTCATGAAATGTAAAAGAACGTCATAAATGCCACACTACTGAGTGACAGCATCTACTTTTCAAATGGCCGCTGTGTTGCCAAAAATAATCAGATCTGAAATTTTTTGGCATCATTTTAATTGTAATAATTTATATTTTCAAAAAATGTAAAAAGGTCAAAATCCAAAATTTGACCCGTAAGGGTCTTTTTCTCAGCCTTCGGCCCATATAAAGTAAGTTGTTAGGATCATTTTGACAAATTTTTCAAGATTTTGGGATCGAAGGTCAAGATTACAGTAAATAGAATATATTAGTTTTGTTTGTATTTCTCTTATTTTTTTTTAATCCTAACCAATCTAGACAGGAATTATCCCCATGTGAAGCCGCATAACGTATGCAAATAAAAAGCCATAGGGCCCTTAAAGGGACTAAAAAGGACAAAGAATTAGTACACCTTTATTCCTCTCAAAAACCAATGATCAGATGACGTTCAAATTCTATATTCATGAGTTATAAGTCAATATCTACAAGGTTTGCATTGAAACATAAATCTTTTCATGAAGGAACCTTTAGTGGTCACATCAAATGACATAGGTCATTAAGTATTAGTTCATGATTATACTAACTCCAAGTTAAATATGTTGCATAAAGATGCAAGAGTGAACTCATTGTCAAGTTCATGGTTAAATATGGGAAATTTAGTTGTGGTTTGGACTATGATTAGATACTTCATTTGAATTTGCCCGGTGACCGTTCAACAGAGGATGCGTACCTCTATGGCACCTGATCCCACCTTTAGATTTCCAGAGGTCAGTATTTGTCCAATTGACCTATCGCCAAATGCCCGACACTACACCGTTTGGCAAACTTTTCTATTAGGTCGTCACAATTAAATGACCCTTCAAACACTTGTGTGATTATGACATCACAATCAAATGACGCAAAAAAGCACATGGACAGCCATGTGTCAGACACTTGGCGATAGGTCAATATACCCAGATTTGTATATGCATGAATATTTATACTCTGGTATCAGAGATTTTATATACTTACCCATGAAATAAATATGAACGCTTTCTTTTCTGTACGTCAAGTACATATGTTTACGAAGTACATTTAACCATTTTGTGATTTTCCTTTTCAAAAATTTGGAATATTGTTTTGCTTCCTTAGAAATAGGATAAATGCCATTTTTGACATCCAAAATTGCACTGATTAATTCTGGTTTGATCTAATATAATGTGTGTGTGTGTGTGTGTGTGTGTGTGTGTGTGTGTGTGTGTGTGTGTGTGTGTGTAAGTTATGCTATACAAACATACCATTTTTTAAGTGTGATTATCAATAAGCCTACAAGTAATTTGAGTACTTCAAGTGATTTAACTCGTTTATGTTTATATCACTTTCAGTTTTCACGTACTTTATTTCCCATACACAATTTAATTATAATTGCTTAGTCACTGACAAGTTTGGTTTGGCTTAAAAATCTTGCCGCACACCATTGTTACAATATAAATTGATTAAACAGATGTTGTTTTATGTGATAACGGTATATTACAGAGGTGGGAAATGCTGCAAAAACCCGTGTTAAATTCGTCTTGTAGTATTTCAGTTACATTTTTGTGAAAAATTTTCTCATTTTATTTTGTTGCAAGTATATATCTCTGTATTTTATATGTCTTTTAGGAAAGATGAACACTGTCGTTCCGAAAGTAATTTACTTCATAAAATGCTTCGTAAATTAAATACTTCACAAGGGAAAAGTTAAATCCACATCAAGTAGAGTTCCCAATTTTCCATAAGCTTAACTAAACACATTTACACGTATCCGTTTAAAAAGTTATGTATAAATGTATTATTTATAATCTATTCCATATCATGTGTAAAGTGCTTGGCGAAGGATCACTACTTTTATATCCTTAAAAATTAATAAGATATTGCATATTTCATAAAAAACGTTCAGATAAACTCGACAGGGTTTGGCCTTTTTCACCTCTGTTCAAGAAATCGAACTGTACGTACATTCATTTTTGCGGGTTTGATATTGTTTTATATAATCCTGCAACACAATATCACTCCGGAAATATCGTGTATTTCGATAATACTTAATACTCAATAACTGGCCAATTAAATTGCAGGAAACTATGACGAGGTTAAATCTAGTAGAATCTAAGATATGGCTCCGTATCGAGATTCGACCTTTGGATTGCGAGTTGAATGCTTTCAATACCACTGGACTACATCAGTACGAGCGGTAAGAGACACTTATATGCTATAACAACCACACTTCTGTCATAGAAGTTTATTTAACAATCGTTATCAACGAAGAAGTTACAGTGTTGTAACAACCATCACATATAATAAGTTTCATACCCCCGATGGTAAAATCTAAGCAGGTATGATTATTACATTAATAATCCAGTCATTTAACAACAAAAGTTGGAAGCTAATTGCAACAGTGTGTTCCAACGAAAAAAACAAAGACTAATGCTAGAGAAAATATAACAAAAGTTTTGAAAAAATCATTCAAGGGAAAGTTGTTGAAATTGAGGTTAATAACAAAGATATCATGATCCATACTGTGCCTTATACTCTAATTTCTAACAACATCCGAAAGCAGAAAACAGAAACCGGTCCTAATGGCATTTTGTACTCGTGGTATTGAAGAAATGTGAACTCGTATCTTGAAATTTTCAAAGACTGTTTGTTCGACAGGTTTCTCAAACTCTTAGCAGAATCTCCTAATAAACCTTTAAAGGAATAATAATGGGCAAGTTAACATGCTCCTTCAGAAAAATATTTCGACCAATATACATGTAGCTGCAAAGTTCTCTGACTGGTCTAACTTATTTTGGAATACGATCAGTCTGATCCTTGTCATGTGTTGATATTGGCTTTGACACGATCTGCTTATTACTTTCTGTTCCATCGTTTGGTGCTGTTCTGTAGCGGTCCTTGTTACAAATATACTTCACATATACCCATACAAGTTATGACATTTGTTTTTTTTCACATATTGAGGGTTTAGTCTCCTACATTTAATTCAGTTTCGACCGTTTGCTTTAACCAAGTGCCAATCTAACAGTATTTGAAAAAGGTGAAATACAAGAACATCTGTTACAAAAAACCCTTTGTTTTAAGTTGTGTTTCTATCAAAAGTAAGTAATGCAGTGAGCTGGTACAGAAAATGTGATGAGAGTTTTACATTGATACTGATTATTTTCCATTGCCTCAAACAGACATTAAAACTCTTAGTAACGTGTCCTATATCAGCTACGGTAGGCATTGTATAGCAATTACATACTACATCTTGCTTAGTTTTAATATTTTGAATTTTAGTTAACTGTTATCATTACATCTACATTTACTGTAGAGCATTGGTGATCAAATTATCTACAAAAATTGTTTTAAGACGTCAACCTGTTATTGATCAACTTATCAAACTTATACACAATATTTAATCGCCGTTTGGAACAAAAATGGCATTGACAGTCTCTAGGTCTTTCATTATCATCAACAAAACCTAAAATGTATATATCGATATAAAAATATCTTGACATCACGCTACATAAATAGATAACACGCATGATTTATTATAAATAGTGAAGCACATTCAATGTTACTAATCATCAGATTATGTAACACACTGATAACATGATGATTGACTTTGTGTACTATATACAGATCAACATAGTCAAAACAAGAACATGCTAAACCTAACGATCAATATACACCTAGGGAATGAAGTAAGTATAAAGAAAACGAAACCAAATGACTGACGTACCAAAAAAAGATTGAAAAAAAAGACTAAATATACCAGATAAGAAGTCCAAATACACCAAATAGACCGGAAAAGAGGATTGTAGTACCAAATAGACCGGAAAAGATGATTGAAGTACCAAATACACGAGAAAAGAGGATTGAAGTACAAAATACACAAGATAAGAAGATTGAAGTACAAAATACACCAGACCAGACGACTGAAGTAAATACCAAACACACCAGATCAGAGGACTGGAGTAAATGTTAAATACACCAATACACCAGATCAGAAGACTGGAGGATGTACTAAATAGACCAGATAAGAAGAGTTAGATACCAAATACAGCAGATAAGAAGATTGGAATAAATATCAAAGCTCAAAAGATTGGAGGAAGTACTAAATATACCAGATAAGAAGTAAATACCAAATACACAAGGTCAGAAGACTGCGGTAAATACAAGATACACAAGATCCAAGGATTGAAGTACGTGCACCAGATCAGAATATTAGAGTGAGTACTAAATATACCGGATACGAAAACTGGATGAAGTACTGAATACACCAGATCACAATATTGAACTTAGATACACCAAATACGAGAAATGAGGTAAATACCAATATACCAATACACAAAATCAGAAGATTGAGGTAAATATCAAATCACCAGATCAGAATATTTAAGTACGTACTAAATACACTACATATCAGAAGATTGGAGGAAGTACTAAATATACCAGGTCAGATGATTAGGGTAAATACTAAATACACCTCATCAAAATATTGAAGTTAGAACTAAATACACCAGATCAGAAGATTGAAGTAAGTACTAAATACACCAGATCAGAAAATTGAAGAAAGTATCAAATACACCAGATCAGAATATTGAAGAAAGTATTAAATACACCAGATCAGAATATTAAAGAAAGTACTAAATACACCAGATCAGAATATTGAACAAAGTATTAAATACACCAGATCCGAAGAAGATTGAAGTAAGTACTAAATACACCAGATCAGAAAATTGAAGAAAGTATCAAATACACCAGATCAGAATATTGAAGAAAGTATTAAATACACCAGATCAGAAGAAGATTGAAGTATATCAGAATATTTAACTTAATACTAAATACACCATATCAGAAGTTTGGAAGAAGTGCTCAATATTGAGATTGAAGTAAGTAACTAAATACAACAGGTCAGATGATTGGAGTACTAGATATAGCAGATCAAAACATTGAACTAAGTACTAAATACACCAGATTTGAATAATGAAGTTAGTACTAAATACCACAGACCACAAGACTCAAGTAAATAGAAAATACACCAAATCAAATGACTGAAGTAAGTACTAAATACACTAGATCAGAATATTAAAGTAAGGACTAAATGCACCAGATCAGAATATTAAAGTAATTACTAAATACACCATATCGGAAGATTGGAGGAAATGCAAATTATTCCAGATCAGAAAATTAACGTACATGCTATATAACCAAATACACTAGATCAGAATGTTAAAGTAAAGATCAATCCGTTTTCATTTAAATATACACACTCAAATTACCCCTACGAGACTTTTACACGGGTAATGACTGCTGTGTGGTGATGTCGAAAAGCGGAAGTGAAAGAAAATGAACGTTTATTGGTCATACTGATTAGGCCTGGCTCACTGATCGACGAAATGTTGTAAGGCCAGAAGTGCAGGCTAACAGTAGATGACATAGGTGTTTTTGGAAATTTCCGAGTATTATCGTATTATGTGTGTTAATTTTATCATGTCATTCCATAAACGTAAAAAGAAAGGTTACTGTTGATACACCACAATCATTGATTCCTTACGACGATAGAATATTGGGAATTATTCCCCATCATATAACTATTTTGTCAAGACAACCGCGAGTATATTAATGATTACTCACATGATCCAATTTATTGACATCGCATGGATCACAGATCAGAAAATTGGAGTACTAATTACACCGGATCAAAAGATTGAAGTTAATATTATATACAACAAATCAGAAGATTGAAGTAAGTACTAAATAAACCAGATCATTAAAATGAAGTAAGTACTAAATAAACCAGGGAAGAAGATTGGAGGAAGTACAAATTACACCAGATCAGAAGATTCAAGTAACTACTAAATACACCAGATCAGAAGAGTGGAGTAAATATAACATACACTAGATCAAAAGATTGAGGTAAGTAGGTACTGAATACAACAGCTCAAAAGATTAAAGTACTAAATACACCAGACAAGAAAATTGAAGAAAGTGTTAATTACACCAGACAAGAAGATTGGAGGAAGTACGAAATATACCATATCAGAAGATTGACGTAAGTATTAAATACACCAGATCAAAAGATTGAGGTAAGTACTAAATACACCAGATCAAAGGATTGAAGTAAGTATTCAATACACCAGATCAGAAGATTAACGTAAGTATTAAATACACCAGATCAGAACATTGAAGTAAGTATTAAATACACCAGATCAGAAGATTGACGAAAGTATTAAATACACCAGATCAGAATTAAACACACTAGATCACAAGATTGAAGTAAGTATTAAATACACTAGATCAGAAGATTGAAGTAAGTATTAAATACACCAGATCAGAAGAGTGAATTAAGTTTTAAGTACACCAGACAAGAAGATTGGAGGAAGTATGAAATATACCAGATCAGAAGATTGAAGTAAGTATTAAAAACATCAGATCAGAAGATTAAAAAAAAGTATTAAATACACCAGATCAAAAGATTGAAAAAAGTATTAAATACACCAGATCAGAAAATTAACGTAAGTATTAAATACACCAGATCAGAAGATTGAAGTAAATATTAGATACACCAGATCAGAATATTGAAAAAAGTATTAAATACACTAGATCAGAAGATTAACGTAAGTATTAAATACACCAGATCAGATAATGTAAGCAAGTATTAAATACACTAGATCAGAAGATTGAAGTAAGTATTATATACACCAGATCAGAAGAGTGAATTAAGTTTTAAGTACACTAGATCAGAAGATTGAAGTAAGTACTAAATACACCAAACAGGAAGATTGGAGGACGTACGAAATATACCAGATCCTGAAGTAAGTACTAAATACACCAGATCAGAAGATTGACGTAAGTACTAAATACACGAAACAAGAAGATTGGAGGACGTACGAAATATACCAGATCCTGAAGTAAGTACTAAATACACGAAACAAGAAGATTGGAGGACGTACGAAATATACCAGATCAGAAGATTGAAGTAAGTACTAAATACACCAAACAAGAAGATTGGAGGACGTACGAAATATACCAGATCAAGAGATTGGAGTAAGTAACCAAACAAGAAGATTGGAGGACGTACGAAATATACCAGATCAAGAGATTGGAGTAAATATCAATTACACCAGATAAGAAGATCAAAGTAAGTACTAGGTATACCAAATCCTGATGTAAGTACTAAATCGAGCACTCGAACGCGGAGCCACGACGGCTCTCCACGAGTCTAGTGAAATACATGTTTATTTACTACACTTCGCCGGTGTAATATAGAAAACCTTCAGCATAGGGAGTCTTACCCCCTGAGTTTCCTTATAGAAAACTTTACCCCTCAATCCGGAAAATATTAATCCCGCATGTTTCAAGATTTGAATTTATAAGAGAAATTCTCACTTAAGCTCATTAGGTACTTCCTCACTTATTTATACAAACTTACAAGAAACGGCCGCTTTACAAATTTTGAGTGTGATAATACATTATTACATACAATCTATTTAAAAACTAAACCCTTAAAATTATGTTGGTAAATCATTCTTAGTCTTAATCAGTGACGGCTATACTTTTAGATTTATTATCTGACCTTGTAAGATACCACTTTCTCTTTAGAAAATACATTTACATTTTAAATTGGAGCTCAACTGATGTTTAATTGACAGAAACCGTCGTCTTGAGCATTATAACTTTGGTATTATGTTTATAATATTTACATACAATTAATCAAAATCAAATAAAATGCATTGTCGGTACTTCTAAGATTTTGACCTTTGGCCGCGAAATATTCTATAAATTAGCCGATATATACTTGAATAATCTGAGTTTAAGATTAAATCAGCAAAGGAAATTTAGCTAATGAACAAAATTATGATACAAAAAGAAAATTGGTTGCGGTTAGTGGTTATAGGCAGATCCATGGCACGCATTTTGAATTTTGTCGGCGGGGGTACCAGTGGCGCTGTTGATGACGTCATTAAAATCCTGGCTTCTGATTGGTCAATTCAAAATGCGTGCCAAGTCTGCCTGTGATGTCATACCGGAAGTGAGGTCATACTGGAAGTGAGGTCATACTGGAAGTTCGTCCTACCGGAAGTGAGGTCATATTGCCATGGCGACTAGTAGAAAGAGTCAATCATTGAGCTCGGTGGCGTGTCAGTGACCGGAAGTGAAATGACGTGGGGCGGCCATCTTGGATAATGAGTCAATGAGAGCCTTCGTTACAAGAGGTCGGGGTCACGAGAGGTCATATACTTAATATAGAAGCTGGATTTTTCCAGTTTGGGTTGGGAATGAATCTATTTTTAGAACCGAAAGTTTGGGTTTTTTCAGAGTCGGCGAGATTTGGCGAGAATTCACATGAGTTGGGATGCTAACAGAAGTTGGGGCTTTCCAGTTTTGGGTTGGGAGTGAATATATTTTTAGAACCCAAAGTTTTGGTTTTTCCATGTTTGGATCGCAAGAGAGTTCGTGAGAGTTCACGAGAGGTGTAATGCTTACAGGAGATGGGTTTTTTTCACAGTTTGGGGTTCTACAATGAATCTACATTAGCTTTGATCAGTTGGGGTATTCCCCGAGTGCATGATTTTTATTTAGCTAAATAAGCATTGTTAGAACTTTACTTCAAACAGTGTAAAACATTTTTAAAATCAAATAAAAAATTGTGCATTTTAAAGGAAAAAGCCAGATCAAAGTTTTATTAATTATTGATTTGTCAAAGTTTTCTCAATGTTTTATTAATTATTGATTTGTTTGGTTAGACCAACAATTGTATACAAATATGTAAAATATAAAAGTATCAACAATCACATTACATCAGGCAATACATATAAATTATACAAACAATTAACCACACAGTGCATAACATGATACTGCATTGTTAAAGTAGCAGAACAATCCACCGATTTCTACCAAAATTATTGAAACTTTGAATGCATGATCTCATCTTTCCATTTTGGATGTGTTAGGTTTTATGAATTACAGGATAACTGGTAAATGAACGAGAGCTGTTTGTAAAACAGTTATGCCCCCCTCCCCCATAAACGGAAACTGTGAATTATTGTGAATTTTCCTAGTTCAAGGGGCATAACTCTGTCAACAATTGTTTGATGGTAACCATATAAAAACTTCACCTAGATATTCTCATTAGGTATTAGTATTCCAAATTTCATTTCAATATGTGTACCTGTTGAAGAGAAAGTTCAAGTGGCATAGCTCTGTCAAGTATTGTTTGATGAAAACCAAATAAAAACATGGCTTAGATATTCTCATGATGTATCTATATGCTTAATTCCATTTCGATATGTGCACCTGTTGCAGAGGTAATGAACGGAAACTGTTGGTGTACGGACCAACCAATTGACAGCGGCAAAGCAATATGGCTCTCCTTCTACGAAAAGGCAGCATAAAAGATGGGTGTGGTATACAAAGTACATGTATATCCCTTGGCAATACACATAGTTACACACAGTAGTCTCTAAAGATACTAAATATATTTAATTATGATATTAATACGGCTTATTGGTATGTTTTCATAATTTTATTTCAGTCAGTCTACCAACAATTGATGGTCATTCCTGTATGACTTTTAAAGACAATTGATTATTTTATTTGTTTCACCCGTCTGGGCCATCTCAAATGATTTTATTTTGTTACTTTTACATTTTGAGCATGAAATGGACACAATAATATTACTTTTTTCCGATATTTAAATGTTTCTAATCTAACTAGTGATGTTAAGCAGGTACAAAATACTTAAGTTTGGAGCACATTTTTTTTACAAATTGTTATACCTTTAGTATATAAACATGTACATATATAGTAGTCATGAGAGATTCAAATTGACACTGAAATGGCATGGGTAGATCTAGCAGGTGTAGTAGACTGTAGGCATGAGAGATTCAAATGTAGCAGGTACAACGTACATGTATATTAGTCTTGAGACAGTCAAATTGAAAATTATGAAAACATAAAAGGCATTATTATCTAAAATGTGAGTACAAATGTAATTTTGAATTTTGATATACATGTACATGTATACATTTTGTATCAAAACTTTAAAAAAAACTTTTCAGGTACAAGCGAGTTACAAGTACATGTGGAAATCGGATCCAAATGTTGAGTTGAAAACTGCTTGGTGCATTTACCAGATATAGTTATCTAACAAGTTATATTTGTCAACTACATGTACTGTATGACTAAGGTAAAATACCCATACAGTTGTAACACTAAACTTTAATACTGTTCTATGTCTGATAAAACTGAGAGGAAAGAAGGTATAAGTACTGTACTGGATACATGTAAACTGAAACTGTCCCCAAATTCAATTACTGGTAAATAAGAAAAACTAAAAATACATTCATGTAGAATTATTCTTGAGTTCTGAGTAATTAATTGACACTTTCAGCCACACTGGAGTTTTCTTGCTGGAATGGCAGTTGCACTTTTCTTAAAACTTCCATCATAAACAATTTATGTAAAAAAAACAATTGCTGTTGTTGTCCTCTTTACAGAAAAAGTCTGAAAAAGAAACAAATAACATATATTCCAAAATTATTTATATGAAACCAAAAATTGTAATGCAAGAACACGTATTATATGTATATATAGTAATACCTGCTACCGTCGACACCTTAATTCAGCGGACACCCTCTGATAACGGGCAAGTTTGTCTACGTCCCGATTTACATTGCTATATAAGACTACTAGCGTGCTTTAAATAAACGGACACCTCCCTTACTTAGACAATGGACAAAGTTGTGAGCTCCTATATGCATAATTTATTTTTATTTTTAACCTTGAATTAGCGGACAGTCTTCCTATGATCGACTTCCACTTCGACCTGTATTTTGTCAAAGATCAATAGTTTTTTTTTTTCCTTTTGGTGTCTTTCGGACTTGCCGGTATACTAATAGTGATATATCAAAATGTACATACAGTATATGTTAGATGAACCACGATAAATACAATTATGGAGGGGTGGTTTTTCAGGAGAGCTTTCACTGTAATTTCTGCAGTGACATACAAAACAGGGAAACTGGTGATGGTTAATTTTACAGAAAACATTTTAGTGAGTGAGGTTTACTTCATTATTTTTGATATGTCAGGAATACTGAAGAGGTCCGAGATCATTATTAAAGAAGCACTAGCGGTGGCCAGGGCGTGATTTTGTCTTTAAGTGATAATATATCCTTATATAAAGATACAAAGTTCTCATTAATTACACTTGCACATATTACCTTGTTTAAATATTCCTTACTTAGCTAATGCTGCTTTAAAATTACCTATTTTCCTTCACAACAGTTAGTTTTAGAAGTGGGTTTGTTGGTACTCAGGTAAGCAAAACTTTTTTATTTTCAAATTTTGATATACAGATAATTTTTATTAGAACTGATGATCTTGATAAATTTATCAACTTATCACATCTCCAATGGGTGGATATATGAATATAACATCAGATCCAGTTGAATTTACATGTACAATGTACCCAAGCCATGTCCTTGTTCACAACTCTGATTCCTTTAATCACGTAATTTCATATTCTTGCAAAATGTTCCATCCTGTGAAAGAGAAATGGATAGTGTTTCAATGCATAATTATTTGAAAAATACAATACATTTTCACCTAATTTACGTGTATTTATGATATCACGATACTTGTTTTGTCCAACACCACTCTGATTCTACACATAAACACAGTGAAGTTGATATAAAAATGTTGGTTATTACCTTTTCAAATCATTGCTGATGCAGTTAATATAATCTAAGAATTGAGCCGGCCTGACTCAGTTGGTAGAGCGCTCGACTCTCATTAGTTCGAATCCAGCGGGCAGCAGGTCAGTTTCCTGACCTTCGGATTGAGACAGTAAAACCCGAGGTCCTGTGTCATCGTAAAAAGTTCTCCGATTCACACATTATACATTTAAATGACATACTGATGAAAACTAGTGCACACATACACTGTAAATTAGTCACAAAGTGATAAAAACAACGTGATACAAACATCCCTAATTAGCGATCGCACGTGTACCGTTCACTGCTCTTATATCGATACGGAAAGCATGTCAAACAACATGAATATAACTCATATTATGAGAAATATTTCATCGAAAACTGCAATTATTTATTTTTCTAAATAAAAATATTGTATTTCTATACCTATACTTTAATCACTTTCAAGTTAAATAGATAAAAACAAAAGAAAGTATTGGTATTCTCCGACCAGTTTGAGACTCCACGATTGAACAGAAGTGTTATATAAATAGCCTTGACAGAATGAGGTTCCTTCAGGGGAAATTCAAAGAAGGTGGCAAATTATTAATTTGTTTTTTTAGCTTCATTTCCTTCCTCAAAGCATTTCAAAGCCCTATTTGTGTTCCTAAACGCACAGCACAATTCTTTATCGATTCTATCTCCCTTCTTTTTCTGTCCTTTGTGTTTTGTTTATTTGCTACCTGTATACCTGTATGTTTACGTCTTTGTGGAAAGTTGGTAAACTCGGACCCATTTTAATTCGTGCCCATCTCAACTTGTATCCTCTTTGGCTAAGTCGATCATGCCTAAGATTGACTGACTCGTAACCAAAACGATTGGAAGAGTCGTACCCATCGTTTACTAATTTGTACAAAATAACGTAGGAATTATGGTTAATACACGGATGACTTAGCACATAGAAAAATACCCGGGCTCGATCATTATTCTACATAGGAATCATGAATACCCGTGACGCTTTTTCGGTTTGTTTCATTCTGTTCAGTTTTGTCGTACTAGTTAGTGTTCATATCATTTGACCTCAACAGAATGTCGGGGAAGATCACTTCCGGTTTTGTAATATCTACATTGACAATATTCAATGATTTCGTGATATTTAAATTGACAATATTCAATGATATCTTGTCTAGGTTCTTCTCCTTGGATTTAATTGTTAATAAATGTTGGAATCCTTTCTTGTGACCACTACAAGTACCGTCACCTCCTTGTAAGCTGCTTTTGACATCAGGCATCTAGCACTGCATGGTATCTAGATTCCAGGTAGCATATATATAGGATAAAATGTTTAGGTGGAAGTTATAGGAAGTTGCATACTATTATGACAAACGGTAACAGAAAGAAGCAACTCCAAAAAGGTCTATTGACC
>BROG01001109.1:0-129877 GCA_030159075.1 Atrina japonica
GGGTTTCTTAGATATTCAGGTATCTATACGCCAGCTAGCGGTTAACAAATAGATCACTGGTTTTATTGATACGACAAAACAGACTTTCTGTATAATTGTAATGAAGGAAATAACAGTCGGTATGTAAATAGTTTAAGTCTTTATTATCTTACACTGGGAACCGAATTTAGCGCCAAATGCACACGGCATTGTTTAACCATTTTTATTATCATGACGTCACAATTAAATAGCTAGTCAAAGACCTGTGTGAATATGACATCAAAATCAAATGACATAAAAAGCACACGGACAACCATGTGTAAAACACATTTGAGGACACATCGCAGTTCGCGAAAGTTATTCGAATTTCTTAACGTTGTAATGTATTTCCAATGTTTGTCTGAGGTGTCTAGTATTCTTACGTCATCAGATTTAATAATTGTTCGCGCATAAAGTGGCGTTCTAATTCCACTCTTCGGTACAAGATGTAATATCTTTACCCAAGTTTAATTATCAAAGAAATATGACACAATGTACACTAACCTGGCACCGATTCGGATCAGCACTAATTACAATGACATTGTAATCATTGGATCCAGATTTGTCTGAAGCCCAAACTTGAAACCCAGGGTCATGACCCGACATCATTCTGCATATAGCTTCGTAAACCTGTAATGATTTGATATTCAATTCGATTTCGCCAAGAAACTGAAACTAACAGATTTACCGACAGTGTGCTAACCATAGTTCTCATGGAGATATTTGCATTTTTTCAAAGAGTTCTAAATGCCAGTAAACAAATGCCTTTGAATTGCCTTATTGACATGTCAAAAACATGTTTTACAAGTCTACTTGTGCTTTAATTTTCTATTTATGTGCTATATTTGAGATTTATAGCTGAACTTATGTCATAATATTTGCTACACACCTATAATGCAACACATATATTTTATTACCCTGATGCACGCACAAAATGTTCATGCAGCTGATATTGTGAACAAATGATATACAGCATGTTTTAATCTCAGAGAGAGAGAGAGAGAGAGAGAGAGAGAGAGAGAGAGAGAGAGAGAGAGAGAGAGAGAGAGAGAGAGAGAGAGAGAGAGAGAGAGAGAGAGAGAGAGAGAGAGAGAGAGAGAGACTGACTTACTACGACAGAATCAGGCAGGTGAGTCTCAAGGTATTTAGACACCTCATCAAACTTATTTACCGGTACTTGGTACGCCATTGTCCTGAAATAAATATAACTTAGCGTAAATAACAGGAAGGCAAAAATAAGAAACACAAGTGAACAATCAATATAAAACTGTTCCGCTGCTATTTGCGACGGTTTCTGGTCAACATGGTGACCTCCTCTTTAATGTTTTCCAAGACTTCTGCTGCCAGTTCTTCCCTTTCTAAGTCTTCGTAATAGAATCCCGACATAGACATTTTCCCTTTTTATGAGTTAGAACTAATTTTCTTAAATTCTAAGAGCACGTGAACGGGATATCCGTGATTGTCGACGAGGTTTCCGTGCTCGTCTTTTAGGTCTATCCTTATTTCCGTGATGCGCCTGCGTTTCAACTTTAAGAAAACGGGGTGTTCGACGTTTTCGACGTACAACTCGGAAAATTTCACGTTGGGACACGGCAGGAATTTAACGACATCGTTCGGTTGCTCACCGTCGTACGTGTCTTCCACGGTGAGTACATCGAGATGAACGTTGAGTAGTTCCACCGGTTGCAGGTTTATGCTATTGGTCGGGTAGATGGTCCCGACGAGAGACACGTTTTTACCGATGCCGAGAATCTTGCCGAGTTCTGGCGGAATCCCCACCGCCATACCACTGCCCTTATCGACGAGTCTTAATCTCATGGTGGTTTTGTCCAAGACTACTTTATCGAAATATCTCACGAGAATTTGCCATAGGTCGGTGAACGTGTACGATCCGGCGTGCACGGTTTGGATTTTCGGTCTATCGCCACCTCTCGTATATTTTATCTCGACGTCTTTTTTTATGTTGTATAGACCGTTCCAGAATTAAACGGAATTCACTCCCACGCGCCACTCGCCGTTCGCGTTGTCGATGTATTGAAATAGTTTCATGGGTTTACCGATGTCCTTCACGATTTGTTGAAACATGTCTCTCTTTTTATAACAATTTTATTATTTTTTTTAAAGGATGAACGTTAACGACTACAGGAAAGATTTGGATCTGTCGTCTTTCGACATCTACGTCAATGCGACCAAAAAGTTTCGCGCGTCGTTCAAGAATATTTTCGTCAAGTATAATAACCCAGACATCTTCGAAGATGGAACTCCGAAATACTACGTCATGTTAGCGCGGTGGTACCAGCATTCCATCATGGGATTTTGGCAAAACCAGTTAAATTTCGCGGTATGGTGTGCCACGACCGGATGCGGTGTGACGTTGGGAATGGTAAACGACAAACTGTCGACGTCCTTCTTTCAGTTTCATTTTTTACTATCAAATCAGAAGGATATTGAAGGAAATCGCCGTCCCCTTGCCCAGCGATGCCGATTTCAATCATTACACGAACAACATTGATGTTTCGGCGTACCAGCGAATCTGTCGCGAATTCGGGGTGTCAACCGACACGGACTGGAAAATCAAGGGAACCATCTTCGGAAAATATAACACGAAGTGGTCTACGTTCATCGCGAACCGCTCGGAGGGATTCACGCGTCCCGGATTGGCCAGATTGGACGCGTCCATTCGCGTTTTCGCATTGGCGGTCTTAGGCACTCAAGGCCGAACGAGGACCTCGATCGTGGACGCCGGCGCGACGTCGCTCGACGCGCAGAAACAATTTTTAGTCAAAGTCAAGGACGAGTTCAACAGACCGCTCGATCTACCCGCCGACATCTCTCGCTACGAAGATTGTCTGAAATACGCAAATTCCAAACTCGACTATGTCATCCATCCGGGACTTTACATGCTACCCAGCAACATGGAGCTGAACATCGGTAAAAACGAAATCTTGATCGCGTCCCAAACGAAAACACCGGGGACGAACGTCGATCTTAATGTGAAAACGTTCTCCCCACCACCTAAACAAATTACACCACCACCTCCTAAATAGGTTAAACCACCTCCGCCTAAACAGATCAAATCGCCGCAAGACGATCACGAAAGTCAAAAGACTGCCATTTTGGCTATATCGTTATTTTCTTTTCTTCTCTTCGTCGAGTTTCGTTAACAACCAACCAACGACGACCATGCACAACACCCACAGATGTTCTCCCAACCAAATTGCAGTTTTGCCGAGTGTCGATTAGATCCAGGAAACGATGGCACCCAAGATTCTCGGTAACGCTCGCTGAATTTGGCAGCCAATCTCGCGAGCAGTTTTCCGACCGCGTCTAGCTGTTTCTTGAGCCATTCCTGTAATCCACCTTCTTTGTTCGGGGGTGAAGGAGGTGAGGGTACGGTGGTCGTCGTTCCCGGAAGGAGTAATTCGACTAAAAATCCCACCGTCATGCCGATCGCCGTCAAAACGCTAAAGATGGTGATACCCTGTTCTTTGAATAAATCGGCGATTCGTTCTCGCAAGGGAGTATTCTTGTTCAACCACCCCGTAATCGTTTCCTTGATGGTGGTGAGTTGTGATTTTAGATTTCCCCTTAGAATGTCGACGCTCTCGTACACGCTATCTAATTCGTTTTGCATTTTGGTTATTTCCCTCTCGATGCGTTCCCTGTCGCCGGGATTATTTTCCAGGTCTTCTTTCCATTGCGACAACATGCGTTCCAACTCTACTTTTTTGGCTTCTTGAATGCGCAAAGAACCGCGAATGGTTTTTAAACTTTTATCTAAATCCAACAATTCTCTCATGGGAAATTCGTGGTATAAATATTCTATACTTTCAGATAATCTTTCAATCCCATCGTCTACTCGTTTAACGCTCGTTTCCATCTCGATGTCTTCAAAGACTTTCGTAATGTTACGTCTAACCGTTAACGCATTTTGTTTAGGATCTTTCACACCTAAAGCTTCGAGAAATCCGAGACCGTATTGTTTCAATGTCCCAATAGCCAGGAATTTGTTTGGATTACGTTTGTCCGTTTATATAATCCATTCACCGCGCCACTCTGCATATAAACCCTTATCATCTTGTTTAAATTCTAAGGTGCTATCGGACGCGGTGAATGTTCGTTTCCATTTATCGACTGTTTTACCCAATTCTTATCGCTCTCTTTTATCTCCTCGAGGAATGAGAGGAGGATCTGGTAAGTCAAAATCATCCTGTGGTTCCGTATTATCCACGAGCGGGGCTTCATCGTCGTCGTTGAAACGATGTTTCTTGAACATCGTCTTCGTCGTATGTCGGATTATCGAACTCGTGAATATCTGCCATTTTAAAAATGAGTTAAATTTTTTTTATTACACAATTAAAAAAGATGATAAATTACGGACACATTATCGATCCCGATAGAAAATTGCGCACTCCCTTCGGCATAAAGGGCGTTCGCCAAACGGTCACCAATTCCCATTATCCCTCAAGTATCGAAGAAAACCAAATGTTGACGATTCGTTTTCCCAATTTGAGCGAACACGACGTCATCGTTCCCAGAAGTGTAAGACTATGCTTCGATATGGAAGTCGCTGTAGAGGGTGGGGATCTCACTAAGGCGGGTGTTTATAATAATTTGGCGCGTAACATCATAAAAAAAATCAAAGTCGGGGAATGTCGTTCAAACCATCGACGATGCCAATCAATTTTTAGTCTATAACGATCTTTGGAAACTAGAACGACATAATATGGTCTTTCAGGGAATACAGGATAAGGATCTCAATATAATGAGGGCAAAACCCATTAATTATGCAATGCCTCTCGACAGTAATTATGCAAATCGCCCCTTGGATTTCGAAATATTGGAACGACGAACCCTTTTACCAAATGTAACGATAGACTCTTAATATTTAACGAAATCGTGCAGAGCCCGGCGATGTCGATAAAAATATTAGTTATACAGCAACTAACATCGCTTTGGAATTCGACAAAATTACCGCTAATCTCGCAGATGAGACAGATTATGCGGGAAATATATGGAAAGGAGTCAAATTCCTACTCAGAGCGAATAAAGTTTCTCCCTTTCAATGTACATAATGGGGCACCACACACAATTTCTACCCTACGATTAGACTAGAATAAGCATCTCAATAATACCTCACAAAACAATACGACGCCAAAATATAAATCGTCTTAGACCGACCTTAATGTTGCAAATTTCCCCTCATATAGGTATTCAGACGAGCCTGGACAACTCGATAAAACTATATAGTTAATGCAGCAACTCTATAAATAAATATCATCGCCATTTGTGAATTTCGACAAAATTAAGCAGTGACTCTGCTGCTGTGCCTCCCTCCCCATCTCGCTCGCAGCACAAGAGCCACAGATAATGAAGAGCCAGCCGGTGATCTGCAAGACCATCCGGGAGCCGAGGGCCGACCAACTAAGGGAGAAGAGGACCCTAAACTTTAATCCAAAAGCCTACTTCGTAGGGGCGAGCACGTGTAACAACTTCCATCATGGTTGCACGTTAAACACAAGGAGCATCTCCGGATAACCGGGGTAGCCCCGGCGTGTGGCAAACGCCGCACGTAAAATCAACTCAGACAGACAGACTTTAACAAAATATTGCAATATCGCAAAGAGAGGATAAATAAATCGGAATCTGTCCTCAATCAACACTCCCGCCCATTCTCTCACGGGTATTCTATTTCTCTTCGAGAATCACCAAAGTGGAAACGACCATCGAGGGACAGTCGAACCAACTCTTCAACACTGGAATGAAACCTCATCAGCATTTCAACGAAATTAAAAGGTTTTTCTTGGGATCCTTGAATCGCAAACCCGCAACAGAATTGGTCGCTAAGGAACTCCACCTGAGTAACATGAGTCTGGGGAAATATCTTAAAAATCATTACGCCCTCTAGTTAGACTTGCGCACAACACCGGAAAATTATCTCCACGGCACAGGTCGTAAGCTTCAAAACATCAGCCAAGGCGCTTCCGTCCGAATAGAAAGAACTCCCGAAAAAAATACAAAACCCTTGGACCTTTACATTTTCATCGTCAAAGACGGACAGATCAACATGAAAGACGGCCGTTTCCAAGAAATAATATCTTAAAAAAATTAAAGTCATAACGATCCGGAAAAATTTTATAATCCGAGAATCACCCTCGTGGAAACGACCATCGAGGGACAGCTGAACCAACTCATCACCATTTCGACGAAATTAAAAAAAATTCTCGACTTCCTTGAATCGCAAACCCGCCACAGAATCAGTCGCCAAGGAACTCATGTTAAGTGAGGAGAAATATCTCAAAGATCATTACACCCTCTGGTTAGACTTGCGCACAACACGGGAAAATCATCTCCACGGCACGAGTCATAACCTTCAAAAAGTCAGCCATGACATTTCCGTCCGAATAGAAAGAACTCCCGAAACCACTACCCAACCCTTGGACCTTTACATTTTCGTCGTCAAAGACGGACAGATCAACATGAAAGACGGTCGTTTCCAAGAAATAATCTCTTAAAAAAATTTAAAGTCATTAAAAAATGTACATTCAACAACCTCATTCCGCCATGATCGTGGGGGCCACAGGTTGCGGAAAGACGGAGTTTGTCCTCGATCTCTTGGAGACCGAATACAAAGATTTCTTCGATCACATCGTGATCGTGTGCCCTTCGGTCGATTTCAACAAGGCCTACCGATCGAGAAAGTGGATAGGCGAAGACTTAACACGTCCTAAAGACAAACGAGTCGTCATCGTCAACCCCGTGTCGAAAACGGGAGAAGAGAAATTACAGGACATGTTGCGACATTTTTACGACATATACAAAGGGACGTCCACGTTGTACATCATAGACGACTGTTCGGCGACGAGACAGATCAAAAAGAAAGCGGACGTCTTATCCATGTTGGCTTTTTCGGGTAGACATGCCAACCAATCCGTGTGGATATTGACGCAAAGATATAATAGCGCATCCAAAGATTTTCGCACGCAGGTCAAGTGGGTCGCGCTCTTCTACACCAAAGACTAGTTTAGCTACAACGAATGCTTGGACGAGAACGACGTCGTCCCCGACGAGGAAAAACGACGCCTCAAGCACGCGCTGTCGCAGCGCAAACATTCTAAATTAATCTTGCGTACGGAACAACCGACGGGGTATAAGTTTATGCAATAATTTATATTTTTGTAAATATAAATTAGTACTTTCGGGGTTCTCTACGAGCGATTTAAAAAATTTAGTACGTATTTAAAATGACACTCGACATAATACATATCGAAAAATAAGATCTTTCAATCGAAGAAGATGATATTTTATCGTTTTCGAACACGATGAGTCGATGCCAGATCGCCATGTATCATTTGGAACAATAACAAAAATATATTTTCATTCGGAAGACGATAGATTAAATACAGACTTTTTAGACGCTCTTCGTCACCCCTCGTAACTATTTTATAGTTATAAAATACAAATTTTTTTCTGTTCGTTGGACAGTCTTCCACATGTTTGGGGAGGTCTTCTACACTTTATATAATAATAATGACCGCGTTGTTTTCTGTTATCGCAGGAACAACACACGGTGGAAGGAGTAGAATCGGACATCCATTTTCCACACGATTCACAAACTTTCAAGGGACGAAAATCACGTTTTTTCATATATTTGTGGTGAATAGAACAAAAGATCGAATTCGGAACGATCTCGTGAGGACATGGAGAATCGCGAATCCTTCTAACGTGTATGGGCATCTGACACGTCGTTTTATCATTCGGTTCTATCCCGATACTGTGGAACATTTGATGTAAAGTCATTTTATTATATATTGAAATTTTTTTTATGTCATTTCAATTATTCACCATCGTCGTCTGACGTACGCTCGTAGTCGATTTCATCTACCATCTCGTCAGATAGCTGACTTCTCTTAACTACTTTCCTAACAGCAACAGCATCCACAGACGGTTTAATGGATTCGTTTGCAAGTCCGATAAAAACAGAACTTAATGTTAAAACAGTAATAACTTTACAGGCTTTACCTATATAATCTGATGGGTCTAAATCAACCTTTCCTTCTTTTGTTTGTTTCATAAAACTAGTTTTTATTTTTCCTTGCTCCATTTTAAGTTTTGCATAAATAACAGGAGGCTTGTCGTTCCAAACTTTTAAGATCTCAAGATTGTTACAGTTTATTGACTTCTTTCTACCATTCTCTTTAAAAACACCCTTATGTTTCTCCGTTTCTGTTCTAATAAACTCTTCAATCTCTTGGATGACTGTCTCGAACTTTTCTTGTTCCTTTCTATACTTATCATCGTGATCAAAAACTAATGATATAGTATATGTATCATAGGTATCATCCACTCCATACGATAATAAGGTAGGAGTTTGTATTCTAAGAGGTTGACATATACCATTTGAATAATTGTATAGTATATTGGCAAAAGAAATGCCGTTCTTTCCTTTTCTAGGTTTTTCAACTTGCTCAAATCAAACTGATCAACGTTGATTTTACATGCTTTGCCACTTGTACCCATTTTTAGTTAGTCATGTTATTTCTTATATGATTTCAATTTTTTCTTATGTTAATACAGCACCCACGACTGTTGGAATTCACCGTTCGTCATGGTCGATCGCCCCTCAGGTAAACGGTGAATTCCCATGTACGATTCAATCCACTAGAATAGAGCGTTTTAGTGGTATAAATAGACCATAGAATAAAAAGTGGGCTGGAACTGTCATTTTACAAAACACACAGTTGTGACATTTGATTGATAAAATTAAGGATTTTAAAATGTCAATGTGTTTGTATATATGTTTATTATTACAAAAAAATGTATTGGCATATATATCAAAATTGTGTATTATAACTATGTATGTCGTAAGATTTGCTATATATATATATATATATATATATATATATATATATATATATATATATATATATATATATATATATATGTATAGTTAGTTAATGTAAAAGTGTTTTCCCTAAACTTTGGGGACAAAGTTTTTTTTTGCCGTCAGGAAAATATATCATGCTGCTATGTCATTAGATTTTTTTATATTGAATAAAATTAAAATATTTGTATTTTAAAGATAATTAAATAAGTAAAAATATAGTATTTTTTGATATTCTCACGAGTAAGTTTATGTATATGTTTTGAAATTAGAAGGATTAAATTTAACTTTACAAATTAACTATATTATTCATTGGTATGGAGTTAATCCATATGTACAGGGTGTCAACATAATTATACGACCATATTGTATGTGAGATCGCTAATGGGTTGGCACACTCTACTCGGCACTTAAAAAAAATTGTTAATACAACTTTTGACTGAAAGCTGTGACACTCTATTGAAAAATAAATAATCTTCCATTAGTGTTAATTAAGAGTTCGCGTAGTTTACGCTTTCTGTCTTAGAAACTTTATATTTTATATTTATACGCTGGTATGATAAATTTCGTAAACTTACGCGTTTTAACGAATTTTTATTGGTTAATAGCAAAGATCTATTTTTTTTATTGAAGACGCTTTAGGTCCGAGTCAAGAGTCACTTTAGACTTTGACTCCGGACAATAAAGATATAAATTTTAATATCATTGTTATTTAAAATTATTTCAGGTAAAGCGTCTGATGATATAGAAATTGTTTAAAAGAAAATTACTAAGTATCCAATTCATCTTTTTATATTTTATGTAAACATTATTGATATCAAATATTTTATCTATTAAGAAAGTAATTAATTATCAAAATTATATTTACAAATTATGTTTTAATGAACTTTTATCTTTCAGGTTGAAATTGTAATTGTTTTTATTTAGATGATTGTTATTATAATTTAGTCACTTTAGACTTGGACTCCGGACAATAAAGATATAAATTTTTATATCATTGTTATTTAAAATTATTTCAGTCTCTTTGAACATAGTGCGAGTTCCCAGCGAACAACTGACGCTGCACAATATATCGATGCATTGTAAGATTCGTATAAAGACATTGTAGGACGTAAAATACGAAAACCTCACAGTGTACTCGACAAGTACTGCCAACAGAAACATATTTTAAAGAAGTAAAGTTGAGACGTACATACCTTATAACTTTGTAGTACTTTTAAACACTAGATATCGACATGACACGACATGATGAAAGTCACGTAACTATACATAAGTCGCTTCTTCTTAAATTACGCGGAGGATATATATCGCACACGGGAGCGTACATTATTCTACACGTTAAAATTTATCTAAACTGATTGTATCATATGACAAAATTGATGCAACTGTGAGAAACTAAAGGAGTTCTCCCATTACTAAACTGATGGCGTCCTTTACATTATACCCGCTAAATTCACACGTCAATGCATTTCAGTATGACAAAAGAATCCCCAAACTTGTGTGAATTCCATTTGTTTAAGCCTTTGGGCATTACAAAATACACACAGTTGCAATCATCAGAGCATACAATGGCTATGTACACGACATTCCATAGTACACATCGACAGTGTAGTGCGTTTAAAGTACATATAGGGCAGAAGAAAATAGGGGCCGTCTCAGAAAGCCAAAGTTACAAAATTATTTAGTCAGTGATCCCGATCGTGGTCGCGCGTTTCATGACGTTAATGGTCTCGCAGGATGTAGGCCTAGAGAAGAGGTTTGCCATCTAGAAAAGAACATGAAATATATTCTGTTCAAAGGGTGAATTTGACGTAAAATGTTATTAGCGATTTAAAGTTTTACAGAATATATTTAAATGAAACGCGAAAAATACCTTATAGACAATTATAATTTGTTTAGGTATCGACTGTTTTCAAGAAGTAAGCGCTGTATTAAGCTGATAACGTGACTACTTCGCTATCGTACTACAGCCGAAATACTGTATATTGTGACAGGAATTTACCAGTTAAAACATATATAAGGTAGTGAAATGTAACTATATACAAGTCACTTGATTTTTTTCAGCGTTATGTGCTATAGCAGTACAAATATTGTTGGTTTCGTCACATTTGATATGTTAATAAAGTTCAGGTATATGCAAATTAGGAGGTGAAGTTGTAAGTCTTTATTGTTGTATTCAAAATTGTGTTATGTTGCACGTTTTTTTTCATTTATTGGGTTAAGTGGGAAAGTTTGCCAGTTTTCTTGCGGAAGGTCGGTGGTCTTTACCCGGGTAACCGGGATTTCTCCTCTACCAATAAAAACTGGACGCCATCATATAACTGAAAAATTGTTGAGTATGGCGTAAAACAAAAACTCAAATCAAAATCAAATTCATTTATTGGGCGGTAGAAGTTGCAGTGCTAAATCGATATAAAGTATAGGTCATTCTAGCCTGTTTCGTTCAACTATTAAGTTCAACAAAATATCTACGAATATGGACCCAGGTGTTGCGACCCACGTTCCTCATTTTGTTCCCGAAAAATTGACAAATCTCAGGATGATATTCTGGACAAATTAAAACATTTAATGTCGGTGAAGCTGGACCTGAAGGTCAGGCATGTTTGTCCACCTGATTGGTCTGTAATATTTGTGCTCTGCCTGTTTTGATGTCTTAAAGTGATTTATACCTGGAAATAACTTTTGAAACTTATATGAGTGTGTCAAAGAATTTCTACTGCAACTAGTGGTCACTAAAATTTTCGAAAATAACAAGTGGTTTTGAGAATATTATAGAAAAAAACATGTCTTGTGCTGATTGTTACATGTGGAAGTGCTTTTTGTGCAGATATGAAATGCATGTCTTCAATGCTCCTTAAAGTCCTTTTCTTTTCAGTATTTGTTTATGCTGTATTTTATATATGTATATGTATGTACATGTATGTGTGTGTAGGTGCGTGTATGTATGTATATATATACAATAATAATTGTGTATATGTATGTATACTTTTATATGTATATATATGTACATGTGGGAGTGTATATGTACATTTGTAACCCTCAAACAGTATGATAGCACTTGGGGACCATTGTTAGTTCCTGTACAATGTATATATCTTGGTCTGTAAGAGTAATTAGTAAATAAGAATTGCACACTATATATGTTATCATACATGTATCTATTTATCTTATATTGCTCTCAGTCAGCTATATACATTGGTTAAAATGATGTATTAACTTTTCCTTGGTTTGAAAGAATCCCATGTGCAAAGGGGAATTGCCAGAGACATTTGTGTAGAATGTTGACAGGAATAATTGATCAGTTTAATTCTCTTTGTGTGTTTGTGGGTGTGTAATTATCATTACCTGGATTGTGATTCTCAAGGTGGCTGAATAATTTCTATTGTAATGTGCTGAATTAAACAAGAGTCATCTCCCTAGACATGGGGTTTTCATTTGTTATATAGGATAAACATAATTGAATCTTGTGTTTATATGTTGATATTGTGACTCTTTCTGAGGTGGTTCATTTCTTGGTTCTAATTGTTTAATGAATTAGATTTGGAGTGATCTCCCTTGATGCTATGTATGCATAGATTTGCATCACAGTTAATGCAAACATATAAATGGTGCTTGTAGTTCTATATTTACATTAGGATTCTCTGTGAGGTGGTGGAATTTTCTGTTCTGATATTTCTGATTTAGACTGTGGAGTAATTTCCCTTGATATAGTGTTTATACATATGCCTAATTGAGGTTTGTGGTTATATATTATAACTGTAAATGAAGTAGACCACAGAGTAATCTCCCTTGACAAAGAGTGGTACAGTTTGTCCACACTTGTTTTATAGTACATGTATAATTTATATTAGTGCTTATATGTACATATATTTATGAGGATATACATTGTATAGTGTGTGTATGTATATAAACTGTTTGCCATATTCTAGATATGTTAAAGATTTATTTAAAAATAAGCATCAATGCATTAGGCATGTAGAACAGAGATACTTTTGAATATTTCCTGATGAATGATATTATTTTAAATGTTTTCTGTTTTGTGTTGTACTTAAGTCATTTCATGGAAATAGAGCGTTTAGTATATTTTGAAAATATATATGTAGTGAAGTTGTCACATTATTAACTTTGTTTTCCACAAGTGGTGTTCATAGAAGTCTGATTTCCTTTCATGTAAATATATATCTTAACAGCGGGTACTTCCTCAATAGTAATACAAATAATGAATAACAAATATTTTGTCAGCTAACTGTCAGGGACTAGGTAGTTATGAAAAAAGGAAAGATGCCTTTTCCTTTTTAAGAAATAAGAATTTTAATATATATTGTCTTCAAGACACACATTTTTGCCAAGATGCAGAGTCAAGGATAAGAGCAGAATGGGGCTTTGAATGTTACTTCAGCTCTTATACTTCAAATTCAAGGGGTGTAACTATCTTGTTAAATATAATTTTGAACAAAAGTCTTTTTGGCACTGGATATTGTGTCGGTACATTACAGTTATAAGAGTTATTTCCCTTTATTCATGTTTTCGTTTTGGCCGGATCGATACACCGGTTTGGTTTTTCATATTATGAATTATTGTTAGTTTTCCGGCACGTGCAGACAGACGCTGATTTAGCAGAATTATATCTTGCAGTTGTTTATGACATTTCGGTCATACCCCTGCACCGTGTGTAAGTACTAGTATTTGCTACAGTTTTTATGCATCTTTTGAGTCTGCAAATCAGTTGATTGTACTTTTGTATTATGATTTGATTGTCATATGTAATTCAATTTTGTTATCATCATCATGGCCGCACTGTATGTATATGTGCCACGTGGTTTGGATCTACCCATTTATGTTTAAGATTATTTTTGCCTCAAACATGTAGTTACACTTGCCAAGTGCGGTTGTAGTAAGTCCCATATATCTCTAACAGTCAGATATACCCAGAGTATTTAGTGGAAGTTGTAAATAGCCACATGTTTATGTTTTTGTGCCTTTTGCATGTATTGCACTACAGAATGCAATTGTTGTACATGTATGGTAGGCTTACTTAATAGGTATGACCTGTGCTACATATTTTGTTTATGTACATGTATAACTGCAAACTCACTGTCCTAACTAAATGCAGCATCTGTTAATTTTGAGTACATCATAACCAGGTTATATATATAACAAGTCTGCTACTCTTATCAGGAAAGCTGATGTATAAACTTTCATATTGTTGTGAATTTTACAGTGCTCAGTTTTTTCATCGGTAACTTCATTGACAAACATTTTCACATTCATAACTTATCCTTGTAAGAACTGATTGTAAGCATTATCCCTACTTTCTGTCTTTTCAGTTCTTTACCATGCTATTTCTACCACAAACCATATTGCTGGAAGGTGCTAACTCAGTTAATAAATGATAAACCTCACATGACGTCGTTATTGTTGGTAGTCAGTTGGTAAACTACCGCACAAAGGCGGAATACTGGATATTTTGATAGAAGAGAAAACAAATTACCATTTTCCATTTACGGACCAAATACTGATACACCTTCATTTTTTAATAACATTTCTGAGACTTTTAGAAGAATTTAATAATTAATATTACATTATATGTAGGGATTTCAATCTAGTTATTAAACCTGATGTTGACTGTGAAGGTTATAAACAAATAAATAATCCTAAAGCTAGAGATAAAGTTTCCAGTTTAACTGAAGAATTAGGTTTATTAGATGTATTTATGGAACAATATTCAAATGCTAAAAGGTTTACCCGGAGAAAAAAAAACCGCGAAAACAAGCTCGTCTAGATTTTTTTCTTATGTCTGAAAATTTTAGACCTAGTTTGATTAAATCTAATATTGAACCTAGTTATAGATCTGATCATTCAATGCCTACAATATCCCTCAAGTTAAAGAGTTTGGAAATTCATTAATTCATTGCTAGAAGATATTGAATATTTAAATATTATCAAACAATTAATTATAAGCATAAACAAATATGTAATCCCTGTTTATAATGTAGATAATATAAGTAATATTGCAGATAATGAAATTAAATTTATCATAAATGCTAAGTTATTTTTAGAGACTCTATTGATGGAAATTAGATCTAAAACAATTTCGTATGCATCTTTTAAAAACAAAATCAAAACATAGCTGAAAAGAAATTGAAAGAAGAGGTTGAACAGCTTGAAAATGAAATTAATTTAAGATTAGACATTTTAGATGAAAAGAAAACAGAATTAGAAAATATCAGAAAAATTAAGCTAAAAGGTAAAATACTTCGTTCTAGAGCAAAATGGGTAGAAGAGGGAACTCTTTCAAGATAATGAAATACTAAAACTAAGTAACTTAGAATAAAAAAAATAGAAGGCCTTCTTATTGAAAATGAAGCCGCTATTACATAGCGAAAAATTTGAAAAACGGGAAAAGTCCAGGATCTGATGGTTTCACGACTGCAGTTTTTCATATATTTTTGGAAATATTTAGGAAAATTTATTGTCAGGTCACTAAATTATGGTTTTAAAATAAATGAACTTTCTGTAACTCAGAAACAAGGAATTATAACTTGTTTGCCAAAAGGTAACAAACCAAGACATTATATGAAAAACTGAAGGCCTATTTCTTTACTCAACACTATTTATAAAATAGCGTCAGGTACAATAGCAAATAGAATAAAAATAGTTTTGGACAAATTGATTAGTACTGATCAGACAGGTTTTATTTCTGGTAGATTTATTGGTAAAAATACTAGACTAATTTATGATTTAATGCAATATACAGAAGACAATAATATTCCTGATAATTATTAATTGATTTCGAAAAAGCCTTTGACTCGGTTTCATGGAAATTCATACAAGAAGTTTTTGATTTTTTTTAAAATTTGGACCAAATATTAAAAGGTGGATAGAAACATTATCCAAAAATATTACTTCTGCTGTGAACCAGAGTGTAAAAATAAATCTACTTTTTTCATGTAAAATGTCGTAGGCTGTCGTCAAGGTGATCCCAAAGGAATAACTATCAATAATGAACCAATACTTTTATCACAATACACAATATCATGATACGTCTTTTATACTAGATGGGTCAAAAACTTCACTACAGGAGGCAATGAATGAACTTAATTTTTATGAAAAAATATCTGGTCTTAAAATGAATCTCAGCAAAACAAAAGTTATATGGATTGGCAGTACAAAGTACAGTCTGGAAAGCCTATCCAGAATGGAAGATAGGATTTATCAATGAATACAAAATTAAATTTTGACAAGAAAATTGTAAAACATAAAAGCTTATCAAATATATGGGGTAGGAGAAATCTAACTCCTTTAGGTAATATAACTATCATAAAACCTCTACTGATTTCACAGTAAAACCATCTTTTCATATCTTTACCTTATCCAGGATGATATTCAAGCTTTTCAAATATATCCTTCTATTCCATCAAATTTAAAATTATTCATAAATAACACAATAGGGGCAAAACACATACCAATATCTTTCAAATAATGATAACACTGCTGTCCCCAATAAATGGAAAAAAAATGTTTAATATTAGTGAAGAAAAATGGAACATTATATGTAATATGCCCTTTATTTATGGCAGGGGATGCTTACTCCTCCATGACACCTTATCCCACCTCTTGGTTTCCAGAGGTCCGTGTTTGTCCATTTACCCCGGATTTGTATCTATGTCCTGGACATTCTATTGATTTATACTTTGGTATCTGAGATTTTTTATTTTTACCACCGAGTATGTTTCATTGTCCCGAAGATACTTGTCACTCGGTACATATACATGTAATGCAAAAACAAGTACAAAAAATTGCATACTAGATGGCACGGCGCCCAGTATAAAAAAGGTGTCCCTCTGTGAAGTCTATCGGGGGCACAGACTCGCAGAAATTGTTTGGTGCTCCTCGGGTTGTCCTTCGGGACATTACCACCTTATCATTTTCACCGTCAAAAGATGACAAGTTATGGTATAAATATTATAAACATACTACCAAAGTTATAATGCTCAAGACGATATCGTTTCTGTCAATTAGACTTCATCAGTTGAGCTCCAATTTAAAATTTATTTTCTAAAGAGAAAGTGGTATTATACAAGGCCAAATAATATCTCTAAAAGTATAGCCGAAATCCGCCTAAGAGTAACCACTGTAAAAAAAACTATCTTAGCTTTAATTTGAATTTAAATGATGTTAACAGTGCCAAATATTACTTTAGTATAAGATAGACAGCTGGTACCGAATACCAGGTACTAGGTTTATGTATAACCAACTCAAAACGGTCCACCAGCAGTGGCAACGACCTAGTGGTTATAAATATTATAAACATACTACAAAAGTATAATGCTCAAACGATATCGTTTCTGTCAATTAGACTTCATTAGTTGAGCTCCAATTTAAAATTTATTTTCTAAAGAGAAAGTGGTATTATACAAGGCCAAATAATATCTCTAAAAGTATAGCCGAAATCCGCCTAAGAGTAACCACTGTAAACAAAATAATGCGTATGTTCCCATAAAACAAATGATAGATTCAACTTGATGACATTTTTGATAGTCCAAATTTACCAACAATTTCCAAATGTTCTCTCAAAAATTGTAAAACATGTCATATATTAATAACTGATCAAGGGTTCATCAGCAATCTGACAAATAAGTATTACAACACCAGAAGCTGAGAAGATCTAGATTGCAAATCATCTAACGTTGTTTACGGAATTGAGTGTACCTTGTGTGGTTTGATTTATGTTGGCGAAACTAAGGGGTCCTTAAATAAAAGAGTGTCTGGTCAACGATTCGAGATTAATAATTGGGTTAACCAGATGCTCTATCGACATTTTAACTCCGCTGACCATTTGATCTTGTCTATGATAGTGCATATAATTGAGTGGACCAACAATCCCACCGTGAGTACCCTCTTCCGTAGACAACCCGAAGAATTTTGGATTAAACAGTCCTTTCCTTAAACTTAAATTTACAAATAAAAACATTTTAAACATTGTTCTAAATCACAAAAAAATTCAGTCCTGTGTTCCACCATATTTTAAATTGAAGACCACGCCTTGCATTTCACATAGCTATACACCTAGCATCGCATCTAAGCTATTAAATTACAAACAGGTTTTGCAGTGCCTAGATATCAACCATCTTCTACATAACACTGTCACATGTCCATGTGCTTCATTTCCTTTCAAATACAATCCTATCGGACAAGTTATCACCGGCGACGTTTCTATTGCTGAAAATAAAAGCCTCAAAAATCTTATTTTAAGGGGCCCTAAATACCGGGAAGCCCGTTCCTGTCGAAGATTATGCCAGACGATGGGCCAAACATGAACACGTAGAACCAGACACTTTGTCTGAATGGCTAAAAGCCATACGATGGTTGATAAAATCTCGTATTCGAAAACTTCAGGGGACTATGAAAACACGTTATCCCTCTGTATTTAGTGATCCAGAAGTAGTGACTGAACTGGATAGATTACATGACCAATATGTACTAGTACCAGAGGACAAAGCCTCAAATAATATAGATTTTATTTGTAAGGCACATTACTATAATTGTTTATTAGAAGAACTAGGTTTTAATACGAATTCTGGAAATCCTACATACACACGTAGCTCACTTTCAAAGGACGAGATCCTTCAAAATCACATGTCGGTATTACGCTCATTTGATATACCTACAACGGATACGGATACCACATTTATATTGGATACCTAAACTTCATAAAACTCCATATAAGCAAAGATACATAGCAGGATCCAGCATATGTTCTACCAACCCTTTATCTTTATTCCTTACCAAGATATTGACAGCCGTTAAGGAGAAACTTCAACAATACTGTACAGTTGCTTATTCCAGAAGCGGTGTAAATCAGATGTGGGTACTTAAAAATACTAAACAGCTTTTAGAAAATATTTGAAGTCACACAATTGTTTGCGAATTCACGGTATCAAAACGTATGACTTTTCTACTCTTTACACAACTATTCCACATGAAAAATTAAAAGAAAGTTTAGCATCATAACTGGGTTTTTTTTCACGAAAGGTCACAAATATAAACATAATACCAAAGTTACAATGCTCAAGACGATATCGTTTCTGTCAATTAGACTTTATCAGTTGAGCTCAAATTTGAAAAGTATGTGATTTTTTCTAATGATAAAATGGTATCATACAAGGCCATAGAATATCTCTATAGGTATAGCCGAAATCCGTCTAAGACTAACCACTGTAAAAAAAAAATGACTATCTTAGCTTTAGAAAAATTTTAGAATTTAAATGGTGTTAACAGTGCCAAATATTACTTTAGTATAAGATGAACAGCTGGTACCAAAATACCAGGTACTAGGTTTATGTATACCCTCGGGGACTCAAACTGTCCACCAGCAGTGGCAACGACCTAGTGGTTATAAATATTATAAACATAATACCAAAGTTACAATGCTCAAGACGATATCGTTTCTGTCAATTAGACTTTATCAGTTGAGCTCAAGTTTGAAAAGTATGTGAATTTTTCTAAAGAGAAAATGGTATCATACAAGGCCAAATAATATCTCTAAAGGTATAGCCGAACGATTTCGGCTTTCCCATCGTAAATTTTCCACATTTTAGTACTAATATCCCTTAGTCACCCCCATATGGATTTATATTTCACGAATGATCCGATATGCCAGGGCGTGTGCAACATATGACGATTTCATATACAGAGGTAAACTACTCACTGACAAATTATTGACACAGGGATATCGAAAACCGCGTTTTATGTCAACGTTCCGCAAATTTTACGGTCGGTATAATAGTCTTGCTTGCGACTACTCTGTTTCACTAAGTGAAATGTTGAGTTGCCTTTTCGTTTTAATTTTTCGGGTACTACCTTTAGTGAAAAAACAGTTGTCTATGATGCTAAAAAGTCTTTCTTTTAATTTTTTATGTGGAATAGTTGTGTGAATTCAAGAAAAAATGTGTGCCTTCAAATTTTCTAAAAGCTGTTTAGAATTTTTTAGTATCCACGTCTGATTTACACCGCTTCTGGAATAAGCAAGTATACAGTACTGTTGAAGGTTCTCCTTAACGGCTGTCAATGTCTTGGTAAGGAGTAAAGATAAAGGTTTGGTAGAACATTTGCTGGATCCTGCTGTGTATCTTTTCTTCTATGGGGTTTTATGAAGTTTCGGTATCGACTATAAATATGATAGCTCAAAATCGGTATCGGTTGTAGGTTCATCAAATGAGCGTAATACGGACACGTGATTTTGAAAGTTCCCGTCCTTTGGAAGTGAGCTACGTGTGCATGTAAGAATACCAGAATCAGTATTAAACCCTAACTCTTCTAATAAACAATCATAGTGTTGCAAATAAAAACTATATTATTTATGGCTTTGACCCAATGATATTGTACTTATTTATCATCCATGTGTTCGATTTGATTTTAATCTGATTTTTTGTTTTACGCCATACTCAACAATTTTTCAGTCATAATTATGATGACGTGCAGTTTTTATTGGTGGAGGAGAAACCCCGGTTACCCGGGTGAAGATTAGCGACCTTCCGCAAGAAAACTGGCAAACTTTCCCACTTAATTAAAAATGACCCTAGCGGGATTCGAACCTGTCCACGTGTTCGAGGTCATTAATTTGTCATCGTGTTTGCGTTCAATGGGCGAGATCTGATGTGAACATGCCCTTACACTACCCTAGACAAACTCCGAAACCGCGGCAATGTCGTCTACACTAGCTCTTCCACTTGACTTACACCATTGCCACCAACTCAAGCGTAGTAAAGAATTTTGCTGCAAGAACACTCTGAATATATACCGGTCGATTTGAGTTTCATTCAGGAGACCTCACAATCAGTAATTCGGTATATTCCGAATGAAAACGGATCACCTGGTTGTCATGAATGATAGTTGGTAGCCTGGGATCCTGGCCCGATCATATTTCGGCGATATACTCGACCGATTACAATGGAATACAAAGAAATAGTAAAAAATAAATATGCATGTTAAATCGGTGCGGGTCTTGATGTGGCCTTGACATCCTAATACGTCGTCCTCAATACATGACATAAAACGTTGAGTTTGCATGAATTAAGGCTGTCATTGATACAAAATAAATTGAACTTATAATGTTACATTGTGTGATACCACTTTCTCTCTAGAAAAGATCTAATGTATAGTTTAGGGGCTCAAATTGGTGTGGGGTTTAATTTAGAAAGATATAGGAAAATAAAACATTACAGTTTTACTTGCATTACACTACTTCAAACCAAATATGTTTTTGGATGGCATTATGTAAGGGGCTTATTGCCATTTAAAGCTTTATCCCCTGGGTCATTCTCTACCCTTCTCTTTTCAGAAACGTTTCTATTATCTCAAAAGTAGTTGAAATCCCCACCCCTAAATCATATATATTTTGTGATTCCTCGTGGCCAGATTAATTGTATTAAATTCCAGAGGACCCACATGTCATCCCCACCCCTTTAGAAATATTCAATTATTTAATACATAGTTGAGATCCCCTCTCCTAAATCATATATATTTTATTACCCATGATAAGACAAGTTGTATTGTGGAATTTTGGGGATCCCTAGGGTCATTCCCCACCCCGTTATTTCAGAAATCATGAATTACCTAAAAAAAACCTGTTGAGGCACCCACCCATAAACCATATATTTTCTTATTCCCCATGACAAGACAAGTTTGACGGTGATATTTTAGTGGTCCCCTTGGTCATCCCCACCCTGTTATTTCAGAAATACCCAATTATCTCATAAATAATTGATATTCCTATCCCTTAACCATATATTTTCTTGATACCCATGACATGATAAGTTGTATGGAGGTATTTTGGGGAATCCAAGTTCATTCCCCACCCTTATTTAAAAAACCTTCAATAACGTAAACATTTTTGAAATCCCCTATATCCGTAAATCATATATTTTCTTATTATTTTTGGCTAGGTGTAGGGTAATATTTTTGGGGTGGTCCCTGGGGTTATTTCTCACCCCTTAATTTCAAAAATTTCAGTTTTCAAAAACCATTTAGACCCCCACCCCTTAACTATATATTTTCATATTACCCATGACAAGGCAAGTGTCAGGGTGATATTTATGGGTGTCCCAGTGCCATTCCCTACCCATTATTTTAGAAATCTTAAATCATTTGAATGTGAACCTGACCACTAAACATGTGTTTTTGTACTCCTCATTACTAGACAAGTTGTATATTACAATTGTTTGGATGTTATGGTGAAACTAAAGTTCTCTGATCAACTAAATGGAATGGGTTACATGAAAAGGTGGGAAACTTAAGTAACCGGGTGCTGTTACAATCATACCTTGTTACATGAGGCATTAAGCCCGTTAAGAGCCATGGGTCTCTTGTTAATGATTTTCGAATTTTTTGGCAAATAGATCTAAACCGAAACAAATTCCGTCAAACTAATTAGCCAGAAATGATTCGCAGGACAAGATCTATCTACCCTGAAAATTTTGGATGAGTCTGATAACCCAATTTTGAGTTATTGCCCCTGAAACGTTGAAGTAATAATATTTTTTTTAGGTTTTGGCAATTAGCTAAAAAACGAAACAAAATGTATCAAAACTAATTAGACAGAAATTATCGGCAGGACAGGATCTATCTACTCTGAAAATTTCGGATGAGTCTGATGACCCGATTTTGAGCTGATAATCTTATACTATAGTAATGTTTGGCGCTGGTAGCACCATTTAAAATTCTAAATTCCTCTAAAACTAAACTGTAAAATGTTTTACAGTGGTTACTTCTAGCTGGATTTTGGCTATAGGTTTAGATTGATTGTTTGGCCTATTCTGATACCACTATCTTTTTAGAAAATTTATTTTAAATTGGAGCTCAACTGATGAAGTCTAATTGACAGAAACGATCTCGTCTTGAGCATTATAACTTTGGTATTATGTTTATAATATTTATTGCTCCAGAAATGTTGATTTTTAATGATTTCGGATTTTGTCACTATTTTTTCTAAAATGAAACAAAATGAATCAAAACTAGTTGGCCAAAAATTATCAGAGGAAAAGATCTACCTGTGTTAAAAAAAGTTCGGAATAATCTAATATATATTAATTTTGAGTTATGGCCCATGAAATGTCAAATTTTTAGCGATTTTCATAGTTTTCGGATATTATCTACAAAAGTATAATACCTAGCTATATAAATGGGTAGATTGGAACCACAATTGATCCCCAAGATGTACCCAAGATGTGCCTTTTTGGGGTACTAAGGTCTGTCTTACCTACTTTCTGAAAACTAGGTCACAGTTACTGAAAATTTTTCACATTTCGTTTCCGGAGCAGAATTCCAAAACCACTCGGTGGATTGGAACCATGCTCCACACGAATGATCCTCATGTGCTTTTTGGGGTAATCAGGCCTGTCTGAACTCCTGTCTCGAAACTTTTGCAGTTACAGAAAATCGTTTCCAGAGGAGAAATCCTAAACTGCTGGATGGATTGAAACCATACTTCACACAAATGATCCTCATGTGCCCTAGATGTGCCTTTTGTGATACTAAAGTCTGTCTGACCAACTTTCTGGAAATTAAGTCACAGTTACTGAAAATCGTTTCTGGGACAGAACTTCTAAACGGCTGGTTGGATATAGCCTCCATTCGCGACCAACTTTTTGTTTACCTAAACTGGCCAAGTCCATGTGAGCTTTGTCATCACTTGGGGTCTGCCATCCGTCTGTAAACTTTGACATTTTGATCATCTTTTCTGTCTGATCCGCCAGAAAATTATCAAAATTATGGCTGCCAATGCAGGACTTACCAATTTAAAATTGGACTTTATGGGGAAAAAATAATTTGATCATCACCACTAAAACTTTTGGACCAAGTTGAACGAAACTTTACAGGAATGAAACATTTAAGATCATTAAGTAAGATTGCTAAACTTTTGCCCATCCACCAAACGACATGTCAATCAACGCAAAACATGGTTAAACATTGAACCCAATAAAAAACACCTTCAGAGACATTCCGACCTTGAGAACCAACAGGCCAGTTGGAACCAAACTGGAGCCACAGTAGTATATAAAAAAATTCAGATACCAAAGTATAAATCAATAGAATGTCCAGGACATCGATACAAATCCGGTAAAAATGGACAAACACGGACCTCTGGAAATATAAAAACTTCAGATACCAAAGTGTAAATCAATAGAATGTCCAGGACATAGATACAAATCCGATAAAAAATGGACAAACACGGACCTCTGGAAACCAAGAGGTGGGATCAGGTGCCATGGAGGAGTAAGCATCCCCTGTCGTCCGGTCACACCCGCCGTGAGTCCACTGTCAAGTCCAATGAAAAACGTAAGGAGTGTATCCTCGCCACAATTGGTACAGTCGTCTCAACAACCGCCAACGAAAAGGCAACTCAACATTTCACTTAGTGAAACAGAGTAGTCGCAAACAAGACTATTATACCGACCGTAAAACTTGCGGAACGTTGACATTAAACGCGGTTTTCGATATCCCTGTGTCAATAATTTTTCAGTGAGTAGTTTACTTCTGTATATCAAATCTTCATATGTTGTGCACGCCCTGGCATATCGGATCATTTGTGAAATATAAACTCCATATGCAGGTGACTGAGGTATAATACTACTTAAATGTGGAAAATTTACGATGGGAAAGCCGAAATCGTCGCGTTTATCGTATAGCTTCGTTGCTAATTTCCCGTCTGTGTTTATATTAAGTAAAATGTCTAAGTATGAAGCGTGTGTGCTTGATTCTGTTGTATCTTTAATTTCTAGTTCGCTAGGATATATCGCATTGACATTTGTATGAAAATTGTCATTATTAATTGACAAAACGTCGTCGATATATCTAAATGTCAAATTAAAAGACACCGCTAGCCTTTTCTTCTTTTGATTCAGCAGTTTCTGAATGAAGTCTGCTTCGTATGAATAAAGGAAAAGGTCGGCCAATAAAGGAGCACAATTGGTTCCCATGGGAACAAAGAGGTGCGATCAGGTGCCATGGAGGAGTAAACATCCCTTGTCGACCGGTCACACCCGCCGTGAGTCCACAGTGAAGTCCAATGAAACACGTGAGGAGTGTATCCTTGTCCCAATTGGTACAGACGTCTCAACAACCGCCAACGAAAAGGCAACTCAACATTTCACTTAATGAAACAGAGAAGTCGCAAACAAGACTATTATACCGACCGTAAAACTTGCGGAACGTTGACATTAAACGCGGTTTTCGATATCCCTGTGTCAATAATTTGTCAGTGAGTAGTTTACCTCTGTATATGAAATCTTCATATGTTGTGCACGCCCTGGCATATCGGATCATTTGTGAAATATAAACTCCATATGCAGGTGACTGAGGTATATTACTACTTAAATGTGGAAAATGTATGATGGGAAAGCCGAAATCGTCGCGTTTATCGTATAGCTTCGTTGCTAATTTCCCGTCTGTGTTTATATTAAGTAAAATGTCTGAGTATGAAGCATGTGTGCTTGATTCTGTTGTATCTTTAATTTCTAGTTCGCTGGGATATATCGCATTGACATATGTATGAAAATTGTCATTATTAATTGACAAAACGTCGTCGATATATCTAAATGTCAAATTAAAAGACACCGCTAGCCTTTTCTTCTTTTGATTCAGCAGTTTCTGAATGAAGTCTGCTTCGTATGAATAAAGGAACAGGTCGGCCAATAAAGGAGCACAATTGGTTTCTATAGGAATACCGACAGTTTGTTGAAAGAAAATATATTGTCTATTAGAAATTTCAGCATTTTTTTTATATCAACTTCAGTATATTTATGTGTAGAATCAGAGTGTTTGACGAAATAAGTATCCTGATAGCCAATCACTAGATATTTAAATTTTCGGGTACCACCTTTAGTGAAAAAGCAGTTATCTATGATGCTGAAAAGTCTTTCTTTTGATTTTTTATGTGGAATAGTAGTGTAAACAGTAGAGAAGTCATAAGTTTTGATACTGTGAATTCGAGAAAAATTGTGTGCCTTCAAATTTGCTAAAAGCTGTTTAGAATTTTTAAGTATCCACATCTGATTTACACCGCTTCAGGAATAAGCAACTGTACAGTATTGTTGAAGTTTCTCCTTAACGCCTGTTAATATCTTGGTAAGGAGTTAAGATAAAGGTTTGGTAGAACATTTGCTGGATCTTGCTATTTTTCTTTGCTTGTATGGGGTTTTATGAAGTTTAGGTATCCAGTATAAATGTGGTAGTTCGAAATCGGTATCCGTTGTAGGTATAACAAATGAGCGTAATATGGACACGTGATTTTGAAGGATCTCGTCCTTTGAAAGTGAGCGACGTGTGTATGTAGGATTTCCAGAAATCGTATTAAACCCAAGTCCTTCTAATAAGCAATTATAGTAATGTGCCTTACAAATTAAATCTATATTATTTGAGGCTTTGTCTGCTGGTACCAGTGCATATTGGTTATGTAATCTATCCAGTTCAGTAACTACTTCTGGGTCATTAAATACAGAGGGATAACGTGTGTTCATAATCCCTTTAAGTTTTCGAATACGAGATTTTATCAACCTTCGTATGGCTTTCAGCCATTCAGAGAAAGGGTCTGGTTCTACGTTTTCATGTTTGGCCCATCGTCAGGCATAATCTTCGACAGAATCCATAACTAAACTGAAATTCTGACGCAAATTAAGGGAACGGGCTTCCCGGTATTTAGGGCCCCTTAAAATAATATTTTTGAGGCTTTCATTTTCAACAATAGAAACGTCGCCGGTAATGACATGCCCGATAGTATTGTATATGAAAGGAGATGAAGCACATGAACATGTGACAGTGTTGTGTAGAAGATGGTTGATATCTAGGCACTGCAAAACCTGTTTGCAATTGAATAGCTTGGATGCGATGCTAGGTGTATAGGTATATGAAATGCAAGGCGTGGTCTTCAATTTAAAGTATGGTGGAATACAGGACATTGCCAATGTTTAAAGCGTCTATGCCTTTATTTGTAAATTTAAGTTTAAGGAAAAGACGTTTCTGTTCAGAACAGTCATCGTTTGTAACGCGTGCAGGCTTAAACAGTCTGTGATAAGCGATGTCCATTATAATGGAGTTCAGTATGTATTCTGGGGTCGAAGAATCTGTGTAGGGGTTCATTCTTGCTTCTTGAAAAAGTTTATTGAGATTTGTAAAAGGAACAGAATAAAGTTTGCTGCGAATGTGATGAAGACCAAATTTTGTTAACGTAAGGTAAAAGAGATGAAAAAGTGACATCATGTATGTAGGGTCGGTTGTATGAACGATGTCCGTGACTTCGTTTACGTCTTACGTTAGAATTAAAAAGTTCCATCACATTAACACCATTACACAGTGGGCTTGATAGATTGCATACACTTTGGATATTATCGTTACATCCATAGGGATATGCAGTGCCAAGCTGTTTAATCCAAAATCCTTCACGTTGTCTACGGAATGGGGTACTCAAGGTGGGATTGTTGGTCCAGTGGTATATTTTTTCAATTATACGCACTCTCATAGACAAGATGGAATGGTCAGGAGAGTTGAAATGTTGATAGAGTATCTGGTTACCCCCATTATTAATCGATGACCAGAGGCCCTTTTATTTAAGGGCCCCTTAGTTTCCCCAACATAAATCAAACCACACAAGGTACACTCAATCCCGTAAACAACGTTAGATGATTTGCAGTCTAGATTATCCCAGCTTCTGGTGTTGTAATGCTTATTTGTCAGATTGCTGGTGAACACTTGATCAGTTATTATTATATGACATGTTTTACAATTTTTGACAGAACATTTAGCAACTGTTGGTATATTATTTGAAAATGAACTATCAAGTGGAATCTGACATTTTTTTTTTATGGAAACATAAGCATTATTATTCTTATACCATAACTGGTAATCTTTTGACTGTACAAATGTTAAATTGTTAATGTCCCGAAGACAAGGTTGAGCCCCTGTAAAAATGGAATTCAGAAGGTCCACATCCCATCCAAGAAGGCTTCCAAAGGATGACATAGTTTAACATTTAGATCCTGTGGGAAACGCATCTGAAACTACTTTGCAAAATGAAACTCAACTTTGTCAGTATAGTACAGGTGAGCTACATCTTGTTTTTAATCTCAGACACAAAGGTTTTTCGCATGCTTCCGAGATTGTCCAATTGTGTTAATTACTACATTAATACTCGTTTTTATCCCCAATTTAATATTAAATCGACAGATTTATCCACATACACTGGCCGAAATAAAGTTTCTGCAAATCAGTCTCGTACAAGAGTAATGCATAAAGGGTCTAAATGTTGTAAAAAAGCTTGTGGGAAGTCTTTTTCTGCATCCAAGATACAAAAATCATCCTATCTAAAGCGAATCACTGATTTAAGTCCACGTCTAAGGTATAATATTCTCACTTTTTGATTTACCAAGAGACTGGGAACATGATAATATCATGTTCCCATCTTTTGGTGAAACCTCTGATAAATCAAAAAAGTGGGAACATGATAACAGAAACGTTAACAGTGTTTCATCTTCACCTTTAAATAATAATGTAAAAAAGAAATAAAAATTCTGATCCACCAATGATATTTGTTGGTAGAAATTACCGGGAAACATTTTATGCCAATACCTATCATAAAACAATAAACATATCACGTAAATTTCATTTTGAAACTTATTACCCCAAAACAAAGTCCATGTTGACAAAAGTTCCTGCCATTTTATTTTCATGTCTCCGGACAGACTTCTTTTGTTCAAATATACTATCAACCTTCTAGGAATTAAAGCCATCATGTACCGAAATCATCAGGGTCCATCATCTAAAGTTCATAGGTGTATTCTTCACATCCAATTGATTAATTCAACCTTGCTACTTACTATTTGTGTATGCCACACTGGACCTGACCTTATTTTCTTCACAGAATATGTAGGAGTATAAGATTTGTATGTGTTTGTATGTAGTTTTTATTTGTTATTGTACACTAAGTACAAGTAATAGAAATAGAAAAAAATCCGAAAAAATTTGAAGCTAATGCCCATTTAATACAGCACCAACTACATGTTTTTCCGTCCAGTCACTCACTACCTACCTACTCCTGAGATCCCCAGATAATGCCAATCAAAAGTCGTTTTGATATAAAACAAAAATACACATATAAAAATATGAATCATAGCCCTAATTTAAACAGTGAAATATCAAAATTTATTTTCATTATTGTGAAAACTATTATTACATACGTTATTTATGAGCATGTGCAAAAAATGTTTAAGAACTTTATTTTTTTTCTTTTGTTAGCAAATAAAAAAAACCCACTTAAATGTGCATGACATTGTATTTGTTCTACAACAGTTTTGTGTTTTTCTCTCGTTTTTTCCTGATAAAAAGCTATGTTTTGATTGTTGTATGGATGATAAACATAACAAACTGAGAATGGCCTAAGTGAAAAATTGGGAGGTAAACAATCACAATACATTCAAAAAGTGAATATCTTCTAGAGATAACTAAGTAAAATTGAAGTATCAATCGATAGGATACATAAAACTCAAAACTCAAGTCAATTATAACGTGACGAATTTGATGTGTAAATGGTCTCAACATAAAAGGCAATTGCGAATCCCACACGGGATAAGAGAAGGTGCCCGGAAGGAGTCAGCGTCTTCTGCTGGCATGCTACACCCGTCGCAAACGTTCAGTGGAAACCTTTCTAGTTCGATGAACGGGTCAAATTCAGTAAAAAGGTCAACTAAGGTGATGAGGTCAAGTTCAGTGAAAAGCATGATTGGTGAAACGGAGTCACTGTCTGTGGCCGAATGCTATCTAATATCTTTGCGAGGGGGACTTCATAATGTTTTACCAGATCCCCGTATCGACCATAAAACTTCTTAAACGACGACTCCAAGCGTTCAATAACTTAACCCTGTGTATGCAGTGTATTGACTAGTCGTTTTGCTTTCAGAATAAAACATCCATAAGAAGGTGCATGCTCTGACATAACGTATAAGTTGTGAAATGAAACGCCATAGGCAGGAGAAGGTGAAATATTACTACTTAGAAATGGGAAGTTATGGAAATTGAAATCGTCGCATTTGTCATAAAGGGATGTGTGAAGTTGACCGTCCTATACCGTTTTACTTCAATGTGGTTCCTTACAATGATTGTACATTTAAACAACTAAATGTCGTAATAACCTAGTACTTAAGCAACAGAGATATTGCAACGTGACTTCAAATGAAATCTTCCTTGTTGACCGTTTTAAACAAAAGATAGAGAGAGCAAGACCATATAATTTGATAACATGTTAACATATGTAACGCCTAAATACGTGTCAAACTCTTAAGTAACTCTTGAATAAATATTCCGATAGAGAGACTGAGAAATGTGTCGTCAGATTATCAGCTGGTTATACAGAATCACGGACATGTGTGTGTTTGTGTCTGTGTGTGTGTGTGTATGTGTGTGTGTCTGTCTCTCTCTCTGTGTGTGTGTGTGTGTGTTTGTGTGAAAAGATGCAACATCCTTTCATCTAAACCGAGCGAACCAGTTTTGAGGTTCCAGGACTACTTTATGTTATGCTATGTTCATTTGCGCTATAACGATCACACATTAACATTTTTTATGTTATTGTTCTTTGTTGTAAATTGAATAAAATATTTTAGATTATAACCATTGCTGTATTGATAAGGATATAAAGTTATTTAATGTGTATATTGTAATACTGACGCCCTCGTTCTTGGTCCTCTTTTTAAACATGATAGACAACATATAAAAATCTCAGATACCGAAATATAAATCTTTAGGATGTCCAGAATATGAATACAGATCTGGTAAAAATTGGACAAACAGACACCTCTGGAAATCAAATCAAGAGATGGGATCAGGTCCATGCAGTACATGAATTACATGAGAAACGAAATCCTCGTCACAACTGGTACAGAGGTCTCAACAACAGCCAGCGAACAGGCAAAATTTTACTTAGAAACAGAGTTATCGCAAACAAGACTACTATACCAGATGTATTAAACAATAGAGGTCTACTTAATAGGAATCTTCATCAATATTAACATTCAAATTTAATTTCCCTGCTAACATAATTAATTAAATCAAAAGGAATGGATGGATATAATATCCCTGAGGAAAGCCTGGATTTTAGTGTACTAAAATTGTTTCGAAGCAAAGAAAATCTTATAAATTATATAGATACTGACCGGTACTGGTCAGTGCCATAAAAATAAAACCAGAATATGATTATTTGATATTGTTTTATTTCAAATACAGTAACTATTTAGTGATTATTAATCATTATTAAAGAACCTGTTTATAAATCTTTACAACGACCGCACAACGATTAATGTTAATAAAATTGATCAAAGAGAGCATGCCACAAAATAACTGTGTACACAGGGAAACTGTTTTAATTTGTTGTAATTTTAGTAGGATAAGGAATGATGTCTTTACAAGTAGAGAATACTAATCAAGTTCCATCTTACGAAAGGTCCCAAGTCTAAGGATCAAATCTGGTTCTGTCTCTTTGACTACTCCGAGGCAGTGTGTAGACCTGAGGTTTAGTTGTATGTGCCACTTTTTGTCATTGTAAATGTAACTGACTAAAGTAATAAACATTATCAATATTTTAAACGGAAATGTGCAAATATAAATTTGATTTAGGGTACAGTTGATAAAAAATCTTAATTAAGACTTAAAACCTCTTAATAAAACGGGTCTTAGGGTTTGATAACTGACTGAAGAATTACGACCTCTTGATAAAATGAGTCCCCCATTAACATTATGTTGTGTGAAAATAAATATTACCTTATATGAGAAATGATTTTTGATGATAAAGCAGTAGATTAACCCTTCCAACTCTAGGCACATGTGTAGCTATTTGTTTGTTTGTTGTAGTTTAACGTCCCACTCAATAATCTTTCATTCATATGGAGACGTCACCATATTCAGTTGAAAGGCTTCAAATTTTGGCCTATTCTTCTTTAACATGCCGACACCTACTGTGACACGGGACCTCGATTTTTACTCTCTAATCCGAAGGACAGGAAACCAACCTGACGCCGGCTGGACTCGAACTCATGAGCTCACAATCAAACGACGAGCCCGCTACCGACTGACCTAGGCCGGCTCCATGTGTATCTAGATGGTATGTTCTTTTCTATTGTTTAGACAAGTCTATTATGGCCTGTAGGGTTTAAAGGGTTAATATTATAACATTATAATTGTTTCATTGAGGCTCCCACCCTTGCTGACTAGAAATGAGATACGTCATGTTTTAAAGCACGGTGTGGCTATTACTCCATTCCATTAGCAGGAATAGTAGTAGTAAACTTTGCAGCAGAAATATCAACTCCAGCATCAGTAGTAGAAGTATAAGAAGAAGTAGTGGTAGTGTAAAGCAGAAGTAGAAGAAGTAATAGTGGTTGCAGTAGAAGAAGCAGCAGTAGAGAATACGTAGTAATAGTAGAAGTGGTAAGTCAGTGGTAGCAGTAGTAGAGTAAGGAACAGCAGTAGTAGAAGTAGTACTCAAAACAGCAGTAGTTGCACAGCAGTTGTAGTAATAGTAGTGGTAATAGTATTATAATTAGTGGTAGCATTTGTAGTACTCAAAGCAGCAGTAGTTGTAAAGGAGTTGTAGTAATAGTAGTAGTAATAGTACTGGAAGTAGTTGTAGCAGCTGTAGTACTTAAAAGAGCAGTAGTTGTTAGCAGTTGTAGTAATAGTAGTAGTAATAGTATTGGAGGTAGTGGTAGCAGTTGTAGTACTTAAAACAGCAGTTGTGGTAATAGTTGTAGTAATAGTAATAGTATTGGAGGTAGTGGTAGCAGTTGTAGTACTTAAACAGCAATTTTGGTAATAGTTGTAGTAATAGTAATAGTATTGGAAGTAGTGGTAGCAGTTGTAGTACTTAAAACAACAGTTGTGGTAATAGTTGTAGTAATAGTAGAAGTAATAGTACTGGAAGTAGTATAAGCAGTTGTAGTACTTAAAACAGTAGTTGTGGTAATAGTTGTAGTAATAGTAGTATTAATAGTACTGGAAGTAGTGGTAACAGTTGTAAAAGAAGGATCAGCAGTAGAAAAAAAAACTATAGTGGTAGTGATAATAGTAGTAGAAAAAGCAGTAATGTACAAAGCTCTTTACGTTTCTGTCATCCAAATATTACTTCAAAACTCTTCGTTCGGCTTCAGCTTTAATTGCCTGTCTGTCGGGTTTACCGTTTGGTAGTTCAGGGAAACTTGTAAACTGAAGGTAATATTTCGGCTTATCGCCTAATGAATCCATCGTATTCTCTTTGAGAAATGTTTCAGAGCAATATTCTTCTACTTTAATAGGGTCAAGCTTGTACCCTGACATTGGCACAAAACAAACACAAACTTCTTCATATAATCTTTCATCTGGCACTGGAACTACTATGACAGTTTTAATTCCCGTCATCTGTGATATAAGATGTTCTATTACTTCCGGGAAAATTTTTCTTGTACCACGTGAAATTCTTAATTTATTTCGACCTACAATTGTAAGTTGACCGTCACTAGATAGGTATCCAGCATCCCCTGTTTTGAACCATCCTGAACTTGTAAAAGCACCGGCCGTCATATCTGAATCATTGAAATATTGGTTGAAAATCCTTGCACTCCTGATACAAATTTCTCCTGTTTTTCCTAGCTCAAGGGTATCCTCTTTCTCATTCATGATTTTGATTTCCATGCCACTTAATACATACCCTACACAACCTAAAGGATGTGTTCCGGTATTTGAAATGAAATCGCTGCAAGTTGTATGCAATGTCTCCGTGGTGCCGAATGATATTTGCATAGTTTCTGTAATTTTTCCACAGGCCTTTAGTATGTTTCCAGTTATCATCTGTCCCGTCGTAAGCAAGTTCTTGACTCGATACATGCATTTGTTTGATTCGTAGAGAGAAATAAGATCGTGGATTGTGCAAGGCATAATAAAAGCGCAACCACACTTCTCTTTTCTAACAATTTCCCAGATTGTTTGGGCATATCCTCTTTGTATACTAACTCTAGCATCCATGAAAACTCTTGTGTTCCAAAGAGAAAGACCCCATAATGGTGATCCTGCTCCCCATCCAAATGGTCTATCATTATAAACTTTCCTACAGGATTCCGTATTTTTTGGCAAAGGAATAACCCCATTGATCATATTGAAATGTGAGTGCTGTACGAGTTTCGGTTTACCGGTACTACCGGATGTACTGAAAATCACAACAGGATCCTCAGAATCGAGTACTGGAAGAGGAATATCGATTTTTCTCTGTGAAGTTTTCCAGTCGAGAGTAGAATAGGATGCGAACTTCTTACTAGCTCTCAAGAGTAAAACTTTTGACTTGACTATCATTTCATGTTTTAACGTTGTTTCGATGATTTGATGGAGTCCGTCTTCTTCGCCAGGATCGATAACCAAACATTTACAATCTGTAGCTGAAAACAGTTCAACTATGTCGCTGATATCCTTTAATGTCGGACTAATATGTAAAACAACACCTCCAGTCATTGTTATTCCAAATTCTGCAACAAGCCTGTTTATACTGTTGGAACCTAGCAATCCTATTGTGTCCCCTTTCATTGTTCCAATATTGATAAGGAACTCGGCGACTTTCTGTGATTCTTCGTGTAATTTCTTGTAGGTTATAGACTCCCGAGATTTATCTGGTCTGTAATACACAAACGCCTCTGTTTCGGGCATCTGTTGACTCTTTTGGAAAATGACATCTGGAATGGTACTGTATACGAAAGGGCTTGACGGCAATCCATAAACGTAGCTAAGCTGTCTCGCCATTATGGAACACTGTATTATTATTATCTTTAAATCTGAAAAGAAATTGAAATGTGTAACGTGACTGATTGCAACAGCTGAACACAATAAACGCAATTGTTGGCCTTCTGGGAATTTGTAAGTGTTATTTGAGCCAGTGGCTGAGAAAAGGGTCCTTAGGGGCCAGCCTGTGAAATGCAAGAAAACAAATTCAGTTTGATGTTATATTTCTAATTTTGCAGAGTTTTCACACCCAAAACAAAAAGAGTTGTTCTCAATACTGATCATTCTCATGTTGTATCTTTTATATACATATGTACATGTTCATATTTCTGAAAACATAAAAAAATCACAGTTTTAACCCATATTGTACTAAGGACACTTTTCTCAGCCGCTGGCTTATATATGCTACGATATTTTCAAAATTGTCTACATTAAAAATTACTGTAACATATCTATACAAATTGTAGCAGAGAACCTGTCCTGGAGGTGAATAGAATGAGTAATATCCACATTCTAACATGAAAATTCACAAGTCGTAGCGCTCCCAATTCCGAACGAGAAATAATGGATAGCGAGTGAGTAACACAATCTCGTAAATGGAGATAGGGTTTTTACAGACTTCCTTTAGCGATTTTGTACTTAATAAACTTTTTTAGATGGGAAGTTTGGGTAAATGGGCTAATACACCCGAATAAGAAGGCGACACCCAACAAGTTCTATATATATTTTCAACAAGTATGGACAATATGCTCTCCCGAAGGCGATAGCGGGATCTATTGTTCCCCAGAATATAGGTTTGAAAATGGGTGAGCCAATAACAAATGTATGAAGTATCATTTTAGCATGAAATAATCAATCAACTGGTACCGACATACCAGTTACCAGGTTTTGGTATGCACTGAAAATTAAACGGTCCACCAGTATTGACAACAACATACGGCCTGTGGTCGTAGAATTATAAACATAATAATTAGGTTATAGGTGTAAAAATGTCAAAATAAATGTTCCGACGATCCGTCAAGTCAAAAAGACTTCATAAAATGTAAAGACCCCCTCCCCCCAAAAAATTGGTATACAATTCCAAATACTAAACTTAAATGTATTACCAAACCCGTCTAAAAATTAGCTACTGCATACGACCTTAGTTCTAAAGAAGTCATCATTTGTTTGTTTGTTTATTGTTGTTTAACGTAACACTCAAAAGTCTTTCACTCATATGAAGACGTCACCAAATGCCGGTGAAAGGCTTAAAAGATTGGTCTATGCTCGGAACTTACTGCCATTGAGCAGTGAGAGTTCTTTAACGTCATATATTAATTATCACCATAAGACCCAATATAGGACCGACATATATTATTGAAATGAAGATTTTAAGTTATTGCCACCATAAATTGATCATTATAAAATGGTTGGATTACTACACGTTTATATGTAAGGAGTGTGTGGGGATTGTGTAAAATGAGTGAAGAGAAATAGCTAATGGTGGGTTATATGGTACCAGTGTATTATCGAATCTTGAATTAATCAAAATTAGGTTTGACAAGATGATTGGTTAGTCATACAGAAAGGTGTTAATTAGGTATTAACAGATAAGTGGCATAATCTATGCTTATACACACCCATGAATAACCACCTATACGGGTAAATAATAACCATCTGTAGAAGTATGTTCATAATGAGCGAAATATGTTAAATTAAAAGTGAAAGAAAAGACATCAAAATGTCTTACTGCAAATTTCAGAACAAAAATTCATGAACAAGTTAAATTTTACTTTGGCCTAAATATACTAAATTTAGTGAAGCGTATTTGAAGTTAGACAAACTATAAACAAATGAACAACAAGCAATTCAATTAAATAAAATGATACGTTCAGTATTAAGATAAATTTTTTTTAATGTTTTTGTTCTGGATTATGTATTGGACTTGAGTGTCTGTCTGTCTATCCATCTTACCTGGTTACATAATATGTGCCCCCATTTATATGATCTTACAGGTAAGTTTGTAACAATGACCGAACTTCACTCTCCTTTCTTTACCTACCTGTAAACTCAAGACAAATGCTTCATTTCTTTTCCGAAATAACAGTTTTCTTACCCAGGTAATGGTTTGTTTGTTTGTTGTTTAACGTCCCACTCGAGAATTTTTCAATTTTATGGAGACGTCACCAAATGCCGGCGAAGGGCTTCAAATTATGGCCTATGCTCGGCATGTACGGTCATTGAGCAGTGAGGGTCCTACCGTGACACGGGACCTCGGTTTTTCACGAAAATTGACATTTTCAACTAATTTGACCCGTTCACCGTACTAGAATGGTTTCCATGGAACATTTGCGATGGATGTGGAGTGGCAGCAGAGGATTTTGACTCCTTCCGGACACCTGGTCTATCCCGTTTGGGATTCGCAATTGTTCTTCATGTTGAGACCATTGTGCATCTTATTCGCGAATTACACAGTGCGTACAGTCTTTCTTTATTCAGGTCTTTTCCCAGTGACACGGACAAGTAGGTCTAACTGCAGTAGCGATACAGTAGGGAATAGGCCTGCTGAATTTAAAACCGATGCTAATGCACTTGAACTTGGGGCTGTTGAAATGGAAGACAGGGTGTTACTAATATATTTTTTCTGCTGTGTGGTGCATTCGCGACTGTAACTTATGACCACTTTCACAACGGTGACCTATTTTTATCTTGCAGGACGTAAAACACATTTGTGTATTGCAAATGGCCGACATGTAAACAAAACGAAGTGCCGTCCGGGAGCGTGGCATAAATACCGTTCATGTCATTGATGTATGACTGGAATGTTTTATGGATTGTTAGCCATTGAAAGAGTCGGAAATTTGTTAATTCTAATTATTATTATAACAACACAAATATTATCACCATTCTCCAGACGCCAAAAACAAAAAACAAACAAACAAACAAAAAACAAAAAATCAAAAAACAATTTTTTTTTTTTACAATTAATTTTTTTACCCTAGGAAACCAAGGTAAGTAACAAATGATCAACTTTGCATATTTTAAAACGATACTAAACATCTATGTCTGTTCAATACTGATTTTGGGGGGTACTTATTATATGGGGGAAACTTTTCATATGGTCATTTTTGGTATCCGGATATTCATTATATGGCCATTTTTGGTATCCGGATACCATTTTTCAGGCGGGTCAAAATTATCAGGGACACCGGTGTGAGGTGTATGTTAATATGTAAATTACGCAATGTCGCATGCGTCATGTCCATGTTCATGAATTTCAATTGATGAACTTGTGCGCAAACTTGAATAAATTATCAGATTTCAATTATAAAATCTAATTAGCCTTGGAAAAAAGACATTACAAGATACCTATAAGAGAATATTTAGAACTGAACTAGAGACTTGTTACAAAATCCAAAACCATTTAAAACGATGTTTGAAGTAAAATGCAAGACATTCCGTTTGAACATATGAATGTTTTCTACGGCACAGTCAAATAACATTTTATATCAACTCTTATCAATTCTTATCTCATTATTAGTTTTTTTTAAGACAGATTGATAATGTATACCTTTACTGCATGTATATTCATAATTTAAGTTCATGTCTTTAGAATATATAAAAAGTCTCAGATACCAAGGTATTAATTATTAGGATGTCCAGGATATAGGTACAAATCTGGTAAAAAAGGACAGATACGGACCTCTTGAAATCAAGAGGTGGGATCATATCTGCTAAATTATTTTTAAAACTGTTTACTCTTGTGAAAAGTCAATATTGCTTGTATACACAGTGTCAATTAAATGTAAAAATGTACAAGTGTTCCAATGCATACGTATTCCTAAACATACATGTATATAACAGATCACCATAATTGAAAGTGCGCAGAATGACCAAATAACATTTACAAAATATATGTTTAATAGGCTTATATAATTATATCATTTATAGATATGATATTGAAATGTCAAAAAGCAACTTACAGGCAAAGGAAAGTCTTGTTTTCAGCTTCACGTCCAAAGAATCATATACATCAATCAATTTCTTTTCACCATCCACTGTCTTTACATAAAATAACGCACTTCGCACGTTTCGCGTTGAGAGTACAGCGAATATAATGACGACTGGTATAACTTATCCGCCTTTTAGACCTATTGTGGGACTTGTTTTCCGGCGAAATGTAAATACAAATGTGTCTGCTGTGTGGGGAGATGAAGTGGGAATGTTTCAAAACATTTTTAACGCATTTTTTTATAAAAAGTTCAAAAGCTTTTTTATGATCCTAGTTAAGCTTTAATGTCATAAAAAACACATTTTATAATCACTGACTGCGAGTTAGATTTGTCCTTTGTTGGCACTCTGTGACAGGTCATAGTGTGATATGATTCAATAGAGCGTTACCTTGCTTACAATTGTATAAATGCTACCCTCCAGGTCCTCATGGTTTCAGCCATTTTCAAAACGTTGACAATTTGATTTTCTACTATGCTAGGATCATTGCCTATTTAGCATGTATATATTTAGATAATGTGTATTCCAATCCGTTTCCTTCTTTTTTTAGATCACTTCCTTCAATCTATTGCTTTCTATTTAGCTCACATCTTCTAGCCCTGACTTCCGGTTCAATGTCTTGTGTTAGGTCTTCCATGATTTTACTACTTTAGACATTTCATCCGTTTACATCGTACTGTTGATTTTTGTATTCAGTTGGTCCTTTGTTATGAAATTTATATAAGTTTAACAGGGCTGCTTCCTCCTCCATGGGATTTGATCCCACCTCTGGATTTCAAGAGGTCCTTGTTTGTCCAATATCACCATATCCTGGACATCCTGAAGATTTATACATATATATATCTGAGTTTTATATTCCTTAGAACTAGCCCTTGTAGGTTTTTTGTTAGCGTGTGTTTTGTTCCTTGAACTAATTTTTCACAAAAAGCAGGAACTATGACTTTCTAATTTCAAAGTACATGATAGTCAAATATTTTCACAAAGCAGACTACAGGTATACAAAATCCAGGTAAGATACAGGTTAGTATTCCGGGATTATCTTACCTGTTGAGTGTATGTTCCAGGGCTAAAAATAAAGAATTGTGATGATATATATCTTAACTAAAACAGAAAAACTGAAATTGAGACATTTGATTGAAAATACTTTTCTCTTTATTTTGAAATTCCAAAAAGGGGAACTTTTGTATATATATGGGAAAATACAAGTCATTAAAGACTTATGTCTTTGACGTGATTTACACTGTCCCTTGACAATCTTACCATAGTTGAGAAAATTCTAATGTCGATTAATGGTCCGCTAGTTTTCACTTTTTACTCAGATGAGTAAATCCTTAACCTTTGAGAATAAAATTTGTCTCATAACTTTCTTCGTTTATGGTCTCAGGCCCGGATACTTACTATTTTGTATACTTCATATCATTTTGTATTGCTCGCTGTTTATACTGTCTAGTAATATTGCGTTTCGTTATTGACACACATTGCTGTGAATTTGTTATGTCAGAAAAAGGTATGTAATTTGCACTCTATATATATATATATATGGAAAATTGACTACTGTGTTCCTTACTTTATGTACATATATAAGGATGCTTTATATAAAAACTGATAAGAAAAGTAATAACAATGTTGTATAATAGTTGTGTTGTTTTATTGGTCTTAATGCACATTATAATACTAACACATTCCATAAATACGAAGTTCAGTTACTTTGTCAAACATTCCAGATACATTTTCAGATACATTCTAATTGCTTTTAATTGAATATTTATGGTCTGTAGTTAATAAACAGTCGCAGTAACTCGTGATATTTTAAAGCTCGTATCGGTGACCGGTCGACAGGGGATGCTTACTCCTCCATGGCACCTGATCCCACCTCTTGGTTTCCAGAGGTCCGTGTTTGTTCATTTTTACCGGATTTGTGTCTATGTCCTGGACATTCTGTGGATCTGTACTTTGGTATATGAAATTTTTATATCATAGTATTGTATTGACTTCCGTAATGAATTCAGATATTTTCAGTGCAAAGATAATAAAAATCAGAATGTTCAGAATATACATAGAAATAACTACCTATTTTGAGATACTTTGAAGTTCTCATTAAATGCAAGTAAAAGGGCGGGATAACTATCTGCTTCTACAAAACTAAATAAAAACGAAACTTCAGGTAATGCTCAATACATTTCAGTACTTTGCTTTTATTGTTACGAAAATGAGACTAAATGATTGTAACTTATAACAAAGAGGAAGCGCTCCCAACAGCGAAAATGTATACTCATAATGTATATCTTGAATGTATATATATTTATATGTATGCTTTCATTGGTTTCTATATCATTCCAGTCAACAGGTCAACACTCTTCGTTCGGCCTCAGTTTTAATAATTTGTTTGTCGGTTTTACCGTTTGATAGTTCGGGGAAGTTCGAGAACTGGGGGTAAAATTGAGGTTTCTCACCTAATGAATCTATCGTATTCTCTTTGGGTTAGGGTTAGTGGTAGTGTAAAGCAGAAGTAGAAGAAGTAGTAGTGGTTGCAGTAGAAGAAGCAGCAGTAGAGAATACGTAGTAATAGTAGAAGTGGTAAGTTAGTGGTAGCAGTAGTAGAGTAAGGAACAGCAGTAGTAGAAGTAGTATTCAAAACAGCAGTAGTTGTACAGCAGTTGTAGCAATAGTAGTAGTAATAGTACTGGAAGTAGTGGTAGCAGTTGTAGTACTTAAAACAGCAGTAGTTGTTAGCAGTTGTAGTAATAGTAATAGTAATAGTATTGGAAGTAGTGGTAGCAGTTGTAGTACTCAAAGCAGCAGTAGTTGTAAAGGAGTTGTAGTAATAGTAGTAGTAATAGTACTGGAAGTAGTGGTAGCAGTTGTAGTATTTAAAACAGCAGTAGTTGTTAGCAGTTGTAGTAATAGTAGTAGTAATAGTATTGGAGGTAGTGGTAGCAGTTGTAGCACTTAAAACAGCAGTTGTGGTAATAGTTGTAGTAATAGTAATAGTAATAGTATTGGAAGTAGTGGTAGCAGTTGTAGTACTTAAAACAGCAGTTGTGGTAATAGTAGTAGTAATAGTACTGGAAGTAGTGGTAGCAGTTGTAGTACTTAAAACAGCAGTTGTGTACTTAATAGTAGTAGTAATAGTATTGGAAGTAGCGATAGCAGTTGTGTTAATAGTTGTAGTAATAGTAGTAGTAATAGTACTGGAAGTAGTGGTAGCAGTTGTAAAAGAAGGATCAGCAGTAGAAAAAACTATAGTGGTAGTGATAATAGTAGTAGAAAAAGCAGTAATGTACAAAGCTCTTTACGTTTCTGTCATCCAAATATTACTTCAAAACTCTCCGTTCGGCTTCAGCTTTAATTGCCTGTCTGTCGGGTTTACCGTTTGATAGTTCAGGGAAACTTGTAAACTGAAGGTAATATTTCGGCTTATCGCCTAATGAATCCATCGTATTCTCTTTGAGAAATGTTTCAGAGCAATATTCTTCTACTTTAATAGGGTCAAGCTTGTACCCTGACATTGGCACAAAACAAACACATACTTCTTCATATAATCTTTCATCTGGCACTGGAACTACTATGACAGTTTTAATTCCCGTCATCTGTGATATAAGATGTTCTATTACTTCCGGGAAAATCTTTCTTGTACCACGTGAAATTCTTAATTTATTTCGACCTACAATTGTAAGTTGACCGTCACTAGATAAGTATCCAGCATCCCCTGTTTTGAACCATCCTGAACTTGTAAAAGCACCGGCTGTCATATCTGAATCATTGAAATATTGGTTGAAAATCCTTGCACTCCTGATACAAATTTCTCCTGTTTTTCCTAGCTCAAGGGTATCCTCGTTTTCATTCATGATTTTGATTTCCATGCCACTTAATACATACCCTACACAACCTAAAGGATGTGTTTTGGTATTCGAAATGAAATCGCTGCAAGTTGTATGCAGTGTCTCCGTGGTGCCGAATGATATTTGCATAGTTTCTGTAATTTTTCCACAGGCCTTTAGTATGTTTCCAGTTATCATCTGTCCCGTTGTAAGCAAGTTCTTGACTCGATACATGCATTTGTTTGATTCGTAGAGAGAAATAAGATCGTAGATTGTGTAAGGCATAATAAAAGCGTAGCCACACTTCTCTTTTTCAACAATTTCCCAGACTGTTTGGGCATATCCTCTTTGTATACTAACTCTAGCATCCATGAAAACTCTAGTGTTCCAAAGAGAAAGACCCCATAATGGTGATCCTGCTCCCCATCCAAATGGTCTATCATTATAAACTTTCCGACAGGATTTCGTATTATCTGGCAATGGAATAACCTCATTGATCATATTAAAATGTGAGTGCTGTACGAGTTTCGGTTTACCGGTACTACCGGATGTACAGAATATCACAACAGGATCCTCAGAATCGAGTACCGGAAGAGGAATATCGATTTTTCTCTGTGAAGTTTTCCAGTCGAGAGTAGAATAGGATGCAAACTTCTTACTGGCTCTCAAGAGTAAAACTTTTGACTTGACTATCATTTCATGTTTTAAAGTTGTGTCGATGACTTGATGTAGTCTGTCTTCTTCGCCAGGATCGATAACCAAACATTTACAATCTGCAGCTGAAAACAGTTCAACTATGTCGCTGATATCCTTTAATGTCGGACTAATATGTACAACAACGCCTCCAGCCATTATTATTCCAAATTCTCCAACAAGCCTGTTTATACTGTTGGAACCTAGCAATCCTATTGTGTCCCCTTTCATTGTTCCAATATTGATGAGGAACTCGGCGACTTTCTGTGATTCTTCGTGTAATTTCTTGTAGGTTATAGACTCCCGAGATTTATCTGGTCTGTAATACACAAACGCCTCTGTTTCGGGCATCTGTTGACTCTTTTGGACAATGATATCTGGAATGGTACTGTAGATGAAAGGGCTTGATGGCAGTCCATAAACGTAGCTAAGCTGTCTCGCCATTATGGAACACTGCATTATTATTATCTTTAAATCTGAAAAGAAACTGAAATGTGTAATGTGACTGATTACAAGAGCTGAACGCAACCAATGCGGTTGATGGACTCCGACTGGATATCGTAGGTCTTATATATGCTACCATATTTTCAAAATTATCTAGACAAAAAATTGAATGTTAACTGTAACATAACTGTACAAAAGGAAGTAGAGTACTTGTCCTGGAGGTGATTAAAATAATTCAGTATTCAACCGCTCCGAATTCCGAACAAGAACAAATGGCTAGTGAGTGAATGACACAATCTCTTTAATGATGCTAGGTTTTATTGCAGACTTCCTATAGCGATAATTGACTTTGTAAAACTTTTTATGTGGGAATTTGGGAGAATTAGGCTAATGAAGAAAAAAATAACAAAATATAATTTCAGAATATGGACGCTAACTACACTTTAAGAAATACCCAGAAATATTCAACAGGCATGGATAATAAGGGCCATGGCAGACTATATTCCAAGCACCCTTATATCAAGTAAAAAAGCTTTTTCAAATTAGTAGTTGTTTGTCCAATTTTCACCTAATCTATTCATAAAATTTCGTTCGATAAATATTTTGGTATTTGATTTACAGAAATTGATTTCAGATTTTTTCTTCCATAAACCTGTATCATTGAATTCAAATTGATGAAAAATGCATCTTCACAATTGAATTTAAATATCACAGATACAAAAGTATTAATCTTCTGGATGTTCAGTATAAATATATACAAAACTTCTCACTGACAAAATATTGACACAGGGATACCGAATACCGCGTTTGATGTCAACATTCCACAGATTTTAGGGTCGGTATAGAAGTCTTTGTTGCCTTTTTGTTAGCATTTGTTGAGACGTTTGCACCAAATGTGACGAGGATTCGTTCCTCACGTATTTCATTTGGACTTGACTGTGGACTCATGGCGGTTGCGACAGGTCGACAGCGGATGCTTACTCCTCCATGACACCTGATCCCATCTCTTGGTTTCCAGAGGTTTGTCATCGAACAGGCAACTCAGCATTTCACTTAGTGAAACAGAGTAATCCCAAACAATAGCATAAGGGACTATTATACCGACCGTAAAATTTGCGGAACGTTGACATCAAACGCAGTTTTCGATATTCCTGTGTCTATAATTTGTCAGTGGAGAGTTTACTTCTGTATATGAAATGTTCATATGTTGAACAAGCCTGGTATATCGGATCATTTGTGAAATATAAACTCTGTAAGTGGGTGATTGTGGGATATGCTATATGTGGAAAATTTACGATGCGAAAGCCAAAATCGTCGCGTGTGCCGTATAGCTTAGTTGTTAATTTCCTGTCGATGTCCATAATAAGTAAAAAGTCAAAGTATGAAGCGCATGTTTTTGATTCATAGACAAATGTTTTTTCACTAAAAGTGATACCCGTAAAATTAAATACCTAGTGATTGGTTATAATTTCTAATAGACAATATATTTACGATGTTCTGAGACGTGGTCTTTCAACAAACTGTCGGCATTCCAATGGCAACCAAATGTGCTCCTTTATTGGCTGACCTATTCCTGTATTCATATGAAGCATTTAGAAACAGCTGAATCAATGGATCCTTTAATTTGACATTTAAATATATCGACGACATTTTGTAAATTAATAATGACAATTTTAATACATATGTCAATGAAATATATCCTGGCGGACTAGAAATTCAAGATACAACAGAATAAAGCACACACGCTTCATACTTAGACATTTTACTAACGATAGACAAAGACGAGAAATTAACTAAGCTATACGACAAACGCGACGGTTTCGGCTTTCCCGTCGTTATTTTTCCACATTTAGGTAGTAATATCCCCAAATCACCCGCATATGGAGTTTATATTTCACAAATGATCCGATATGCACGGACGTGTTCGACATATGAACATTTCATATGCAGAGGTAAACTACTCACTGACAAATTATTGACACAGGGATATCAAAAACCGCGTTTGACGTCAAGGTTCCGCAAATTTTACGGTCGGTATAATAGTCCAATTTGCGACTAGTCTGGTTCATTAAGTGAAATGTTTCACTGGGTGACATGTTGAGTTTCCTGTTCGATGACGGTTGTTGAGACGTCTGTACTAATCATGACGATGATTCGTACCCTACGTATTTCTTTTTAATTTGACCGTTGACTCACAGCGGGTGTGAGCGGTCGACAGAAGATACTTACTCCTCCATGGCACCTGATCCCACCTCTTGATTTGAAGAGGTCCGTGTTTGTCCATTTTTTTTACCAGATTTGTTCCTATATCCTGGACATCCTAATGATTTATACTTTGGTATCTGAGACTTTTTACATTGACAAAACGTCTTCGATATATATAAATGCCAAATTAACGGAGAGCACTAAATTTTATTAAACATTATACAAGTTATAGGTTTGAAAATGGGTTTGCCAAAACAAAAGCTAAAGACGGTATTATCTATATAAAATACCATTTTATCATACATTAATTAATTAGCTGGTATCGATTAAGCATGAAGTAATCAATCAACTGATACTGACATACCAGTTATTATTTTTCAGTATACACTTTGGAACTCAAACGGTCCACCAGCATTGACAACACCACAGGACCCGAAAAAGGCCGTGAAAAAAGGCCAAAATAAATGTTCCGACGATACATCATTAGTTAAGCTCGAGTTTCAAAAAGATACCCCACCCCCACCCCCAATAAAGAAGTAAAAAGTGGTATTATACAATACCACATACTTAACCAAAATGTATCAAACATTAACTACTGCAAACTATCATGGTTTTGAAGGCGTTATAATTTAAACAAATGAAGATTTGTATAAAAGTAAATACTACTGTAAAATGCAAATTGTTGAACGCTTTGATAGATCAATTCCAGATACATGTACACATTAACAAAAATGATAGCGTATAGTTGGAAATTTTTGCCGGACGCACATTAAGCGTTTCGTCCTAAATGTAGCGTATATAATTTTAGCGAGAAGTAATTTTAGCGATTATACGATTTTAAAAATATAACTCTTATCTAGATGAGGAATGAATTGTTAGCGATATTCAATTTTAGCGATCTCTACAAACTCGTCAATAGTGCCAAAACTGATTCCTCGCTAACATTTCTGCTTATACAGGTATATTACAAATAATGATAAACATTAGATAGCAATATTGTATTTAAGAATAATATAGATCCAGCTAGTTAAACATCAAAGACTAAAAGGCATTTCGTTTGAGCTAAGGTATTCGTATTTCACATCATAAAAATCTGGATGTATAACTTATAAATAGAGTTTTATTATATTACATAATTTAAATTCATTAATCAAATAACTTGTCACCAAAACATCGTTAATTTTAATCAATAATTATATATTTTATTTTATTAAACATAAATATATTTTTTTGAAATTTCTTCCTTAAATCAAATCACTTACCATCAAATATATTTTGTTTTTGAATCATTGAACCTTCATCTTAGTATTCCACGGTGAAGTGTATACGTTCATGTTAAATTGTATATTGCATGAACTGATTCATTCAATGTGCTAATACAATGTTACAGTGCATCATATATAGCCCCTGGTTTAAGCACATGAATCTCAATTTAATTGCTACATCATATATACAGTAACATTACTTTGATTTAAGTAAGTTTTTATTTCATGTCTACGTCTATGAACTTGTGAGCACACTTGAATAAATGACCCCAGTTCAATCTTAAAGTCTAATTAGCAACGGCAAAAACGTACTAACGAGATACATAAAAGAGAATATTTAGAACTGAACTGGACAGACTTGTTTACAGAATCCAGAATCATTTTACACGATTACAGGTTAAGAGCAATGTATTCCGTTTGTTTTACGCCACACACAGCAACTTCAGTTACTCTGTCTTTTCGTTAGTCAGAGTTTTCTCCTACGTCAGAAGGTATCCATTGTGACACAGGATACGCAGGATAGATGTGTTATTGAACATGTGTTACAGAATAAAGTGAACTGGTTGAAATAAGCATACCGGTTCTGTAACAGTTCTCGGACGATAACAGTTCCCGGATGATTTATAATTACGGGTATAATTAACGGGATTTCGCAAGATATTTTCCTACATGTCGTCTGCTTCTACAATCTGATAAATGCACTGCAGCCAGAAATTTCAAAAAAATAATTTTCAATAGATTGTTACGTCAGTTTTATCTGTGTTCCTCTCAACTTTCATTTTCACGCGCTGGGGGAAGTGATGTCATGACGACATGAGAAAAAATATGATTATTAACGTTTTAAATCAAACAAAACATATGAATATAGTCATATTAATATGAAATTGCTCACTCCTTATAATTAATACATAAATTTTGTCCAATTCACTCTTTGTTGAGCCTACGGAAATTCATTAAACGTAACCGTCCGGGATATATTAATGGCGCCGCACTTCTGTCGGGGAAACTCTACAACAAGGTCTTTTAGATTTTTCCCCTATGGTTTCTTATGGTTACAATACAGAAGTTCATATTTGTGTGCCGTAAAATAAGGGAGATTTTAAGAGAAATCTTTAAAAATCGTCTGGGAACTGTTACAGTACCAGTAGACTGAATATCATATACTTGTAATGATGCTAAGCAGATCCATGGTGAAATGACATTTTCGCTAATCAAGGGACCATAACTTAGCAAAATAACGTGCGCCAAGAGTGGCGATCGAACTTGGCCGAGCCCTTTAGGCATTCACCCTTACTACCAAGTTTGAAAAAAAAAATCGGATAATATTTGTTGTCGTTATTGCACGGAAACAACAGAAAATGACATTTTTCGTTAATCAAGGGGCCATACCTCCGCCAAATAACGTGCGACAGAAGTGGCGATCGAACTTGGTCGACCCCTTGAGGCATTCAACTTTGTAACCAAGTTTGAAGAAAATCGGATATTTGTTGCCGACATTGCACGGAAACAGTAGAAAATTACATTGTTTGTTAATCAAGGGGCCATAACTCGGCGAAAACAGGGGGATAAAAAATCAGTTATAAATTGCCATTCATATAGAAACAATTTTAATTAGAAGGGATTCAAAGATTTATTCACTACATTTATATGTAATTTGACACTCAGTAGAAGAATGCATCAAATCCTCACACGGATAAATGGCTTATTTCTTCTTTACGTTAAGTAAATATTTTAAGATATAAACATCACAGATACTAGAGTATTAATCTTGATGTCCAGAAGACAAATACACAAATCTGGTAAACATTGGATAAACACGGACCTCTGGAAATGTAGAGGTGGGACCAGATGCCATGGAAGGGTAAGCATCCTCTGTTGATCATGAACAACGAATTCCATTTAAATTCCAAAGTTTTCTAAAGCTAAGATGGTCATCACAAAATACATATACATTTTAAACTGGAGCTCAGCTGATGAAGTCTAATTGACAGAAACGATCGTCTTGAGCATTATAACTTTGATATTGTTTTTATAACATATGAACATTTCATATACAGACGTTAACTACTCACTGACAAATTATTGACACAGGAATATCGAAAACCGCGTTTGATGTCAACGTTCCGCAAATATTATGGTTGGTATAATAGTCTTGTTTGCGATTACTCTGATTCACTGGGTGAAATGTTGAGTTGCCTTTTCGTTGGCGGTTCTTGAGACGTCTGTACCAATTGTGACGAGGATTCGTTCCTCACGTATTTCATTTGGACTCATGGCGGGTGTGACCGGTAGACAGGGGATGCTAACTCCTCAATGGCACCTGATCCCACATCTTGGTTTCCAGAGGTCCGTGTTTGTCCATTTTTTGCCGGATTTGTATCTGTGTCCTGGACATCCTTAGGATTTATACTTTGGTATCTGAGATGTTTTTATATATTTATTATTTTACCATGTATGATACCACTTTCTCTTTAGAACATACATATACATTTTCAATTGGAGCTCAACTGATGAAATCTAATTGACAGATGATCGTCTTGAGCATTATAACTTTGGTATTATGTTTAAAATATTTATAACCACTAGGTCGTTGCCACTGCTGGTGGACCGCTTGAGTCCCCGAGGCTATACATGAACCTAGTACCTGGTATTTCGGTACCAGCTGATAACCTTATACTAAAGTAATATTTGGCACTGATAACACCATTTAAATTCCAAAGTTTTCTAAAGCTAAGATAGTCAACTTTTTTACAGTGGTTACTCTTAGACGGATTTCGGCTATACTTTTAGAGATATTCTTTCGCCTTGTATGATACCGCTTTCTCTTTAGAAAATACATATACATTTTAAATTGGAGCTCAGCTGATGAAGTCTAATTGACAGAAACAGTCGTCTTGAGCATTATAAGTTATAACTTATATAGTAAGAACGAAAGTGACAATCAAGCTGTGCAATTTATTGTGAATTTAAATTGTGCAAATTGTAATAATTACATGTTTCAAATGCACTGCTACACTCTTGGCTTTTAATTACATGAATATGAATTTGTGTTCAGCTATCAGACTCTCTTAGTGCATTTTGTCAACCCCCATTTCTAATAAATACAACTTTCTTTAACATGATGAGTTCAAATATGTTTCTTTCATACTTACGCGAGCCGGACTGGCTGAGTCGGTAGCGCGCTTGACTCTTCATCGTGAGGTCATGAGTTCGAGTCCAGCCGGCGGCAGGTTGGTTTCCTGTCCTTCGGACGAGACAGTAAAAACCGAGATACCGTGTCACAGTAGGTGTTGGCACGTTAAAGAACCCTCACTGCTCAATGGCCGTAAGTGCCGAGCGTAAGCCAAAATCTGAAGCTATTCACCGGCATATTGTGACGTCTCCATATGAGTGAAATATTCTTGAGTGGGACGTTAAACAACAATAAACTAACAATCATACCTACACTAATTCACTATTGCTTTGCCCTCTCCTGTAGCAATACCACGCATCTCCTTCAAGATGATGAAATATGTTACAAAAATTCATAAATGTTTTTAATTATTTACAGTGGTCTGCATTTGATTATGCAGATACGTTAAACTCATGTATAATTTTACTCTCATCTCATATTACGGATGAGCTTGGTGTCGGACCGTAATGAACCTAGGAATATTGTGGGAGACATTGTTCAAAGTAAAATGGAAATATTGCTTCTAGATAATACACCGTCCCCCAAATGAATAATAAAATCACCGTTTCATCCTCAGTGGCGTATTTTAGCACTTTGGTTTTATTGTTCATGCTTCTTTTCGCAGGGGGAACCAACAAATTAATACAACGTATACGTATATAAAATACCAGATAACAAAGTATAAAAGGAGACATAAGGTAACTGATTACAAAGATAAAGCGTTACAATATATCCATTCCTATACTATATACATGTATATACAGTAAAATTTGCTTTACCGACCACCTGTGTATAAAGACTACCTGATCATAAAGATTGTTTTAGCTGTCGCCAATAGTACCGTTTGTGTACAAATCAACCTCTATATAAAGAACGAATCCCTATAAAGACAGATTTTGTTTGTCACTAACGAGGTCTTTATATGCAAGTTTCACTGTAGATATTTTCATTCGTTTCTATACCATTCCAGTCAACAGGCCAACACTCTTCGTTCGGCTTCAGTTTTAATCATATGTCTGTCGGGTTTACCGTTTGATAGTTCAGGAAAACTTGAAAACTGAAGATAATATTTCGGCATATCACTTAATGAATCCATCGTATTCTCTTTGAGAAATGTTTCCGTACAATATTCTTCGACCTTTTGTTGGTCAACAGTAAAATCTGCCATCGGAACAAAACAAACACAAACTTCTTCAAATAACCTTTCATCTGGCACTGCTACCACTATAACCTTTTTAATCCCTGCCATCTGTGATATATGATGTTCTATAACTTCCGAGAAAATTTTTCTTGTACCACGTGAAATTCTCAGTTTCTTTCTACCTTGAATTGTAATTTGACCGTAACTACTTATATAGCCTATATCTCCTGTTTTGAACCAACCAGAACGTGAATACGCACGTGCCGTCGAATATCTATCATTTACATATTTGTGGAATATTTTAGTACTTCTGACACAAATTTCACCTCCATCTCCTCGTTCCATTGTTTCCTCATCTTCATTAATGATCTTAATTTCTATACCACTTAATGGGTATCCTACACATCCTAGCGACAATGTTTCAACATTTGGCAGAAACTCTTTGCACGTTATGTTGAATGTTTCAGTGGTGCCAAATACTATATGAACATTCTCTGCTATTTTTCCTGTAATTTTCGACAATTTATCACTTATTATTTGTCCCGCGGTCAGCAAATTTGCTACTCGAAATATGCTTCTATTTCTTTCGTAAATAGAATCAAGGTCATATATTGTGTAAGGCATAATAAAGGCGTACCCACATTTCTCTTTCTCAATAATGTCCCATATTGTTTGGGCGTATTCCTTTTGTAAAGCCACTCTAGAATCCAAGAAAACTCTAGTGTCCCAAACATGAATACCCCATAATGGCGATCCTGCTCCCCATCCAAACGGCCTGTCGTTATAAACTTTCGAACATTCATTCCTGTCGTTGTGCACAGGCAGCTTTTGATTGGCCATGTTGAAATGTGAATGTTCTACAAGCTTTGGTTTACCAGTACTACCGGATGTACAGAATATCACAACAGGATCCTCAGGATCGAGTACCGGAAGAGGAATTCCAATCTGTCTTTGTGACGTTTTCCAGTCGAAGGTACAATATGATGCAAACTTCTTACTGGCTCTCAAGAGTAAAACTTTTGACTTGACTATCATTTCATGTTTTAACGTTGTGTCGATGACTTGATGGAGTCCGTCTTCTTCGCCAGGATCGATAACCAAACATTTACTATCTGTAGCTGAAAACAGTTCAACTATGTCGCTGGTATCCTTTAATGTCGGACTGATATGTACAACAACACCTCCAGTCATTATTATTCCAAATTCTCCGACAAGCCTGTTTATACTGTTGGAACCTAGCAATCCTATTGTGTCCCCTTTCATTGTTCCAATATTGATGAGGAACTCGGCTACTTTCTGTGATTCTTCGTGTAATTTCTTGTAGGTAATAGACTCCCGAGATTTATCTGGTCTGAAATAAACAAACGCCTCTGTCTCGGGCATCTGTTGACTCTTTTGCACAATGATATCTGGAATGGTACTGTACACGAAAGGGCTTGATGTCAGTCCATAGACGTAGCTAAGCTGTCTCGCCATTGTTGGTTTTAAACAAAAAAACAAAAAACAAAATTGAAATATATTTCGGTTAATAGATTACTGCTGAACTCCGTAAATTTCAAGAGTTTTGTATCCGATGTATACATGCGTTATTTGTTTTTGTGTAATAACAATCTCTATTACGGGATTTTACACCTATTAAAATTTGAGTTTAACTATGTTGAGGTACGGTTCTGTCCTTTTTGACATGCCTATAAAAAGAATGACAATCGAATAACAGTTGCCATATGAACTGAAGTAAGCTTGATTTTATTCAGGTGACTCAAGTACATGGTGACTGAATATCAGTAGCTAGTATGATGTTTATTATAAACCGAGGGCCTATAGAAATTTGTTTAGGATTACGAGTACAAAAGGTTTGAGGCAATGAATATGTTTAATAGGGTTCAGAGACACTCAAACGGCCGTTCTTAAGTTTCCTCCCTTGTATCAACTCTAGGGGGGGGTCACTCAAAATACTGTTAATTTACCTTTAATTAACATAACCGAGTACACAAATGAAACTTATGCTAAAATGTTCATTTTTAGGTTCTAAATGAAGATTCATCTTTCTTACTTATCAACTTCTGTACCTATCCATTTAAGAAAGCCATAGTTTAGGGCTAATTTAGCATGATTCAGTACACTGATGAAACGTTGTGTAGACGTATAATAACTTTTTTTGTGATAGTTGTATTTTTTTCAAAGTGCAGTGACTTATTTTATTCAGATGCATAAGATCAGGATTATTAAGACTTTTTAAGATAATATAGTCTTCTGATTATTGTACATATGTACATAAGGTGCCTATGTAATTTCGGCCACGTTAAAAGATAATAGTTTGATGCAGAAGAATGAGGAATTAGTTTAATTTTTACGTCAGGACGCCCTTACATTATTAAGCCATGTAAACTGCTATGAAAATATATACATCAAAGTGAAGGTCCCCTAAAGATAAACAGAGGAAGGATTACTACTCGATGACACCTGATCCCACCTCTATATTTCAAGAGGTCCGTGTTTCTCCAATATTCACCAGATCTGTATAAAAACCTTGGGCATCCTGAAGACTGGAGCTTTTTGTATTACATCCCCCCATCCTTTACTAACCATCTATCTTTCTAATAACATAATCTTTGAAATAATAGAGACAGTACGTTATTTGACAGCCCTCGAGGTGTTCAAGATTACTGAACAAACAGTGACATTCCGCAAGTAGACAAAACGAATTATAAAAAAGGTATACTCCCCGTTTACAAGACACTAGGAACCCCGTTATTTGATGGAGTTATATTCCCCGATTACAAGACACTGGGAACGTCGTTATTTGTTAGAGTTATACTCCCCGCTTACAGGACACTAGATCCTCGTAATTTGTTAGTTATACTCCCCGCTTTTAAGACACTGGGAACGTCGTTATTTGTTAGAATTATATTCCCCGCTTACAAGACACTGACTCTCTGCTTACAAGACACTGGGAACCTCGTTATTTGTTAGATATACTCCCCTACAAAACACTGGGAACCTCATTATCTGTTAGCTAGTTATACACTCCGCTTAGAAGACACTGGGGACCTCGTTGTTTGTTATATATACTCCCCTACAAAACACTGGGAACCTCGTTAATAGTTAGTTAGTTATACATTGGGGACCTCGTTATTTGTTAGATATACTCCCCTACAAAACACTGGGAACCTTGCTATCTGTTTGTTAGTTATACACTGGGGACCTCGTTGTTTGTTAGATGTACTCCCCTACAAGACACTGGGAACCTCGTTATTTGTTAGATATACTCCCCTACAAAACACTGGGAACCTCATTATCTGTTAGCTAGTTATACACTCCGCTTAGAAGACACTGGGGACCTCGTTGTTTGTTATATATACTACCCTACAAAACACTGGGAACCTCGTTAATTGTTAGTTAGTTATACATTGGGGACCTCGTTATTTGTTAGATATACTCCCCTACAAAACACTGGGACATCGCTATCTGTTAGTTAGTTATACACTGGGGACCTCGTTGTTTGTTAGATGTACTCCACTACAAAACACTGGGAACCTCGTTATCTGTTAGTTAGTTATACACTGGGAACCTCGTTATCTGTTAGTTAGTTATACAATGGGAACCTCGTTATCTGTTAGTTAGTTAGTTATACAGGGGGGGGGGGCTCGTTGTTTGTTAGATATACTCCCCATCAAAACACTGGAAACCCGCTTTCAAGACACAAGGAGCCTCCTTATATGAATTGATTTATTGAATTAAGTATCGACACTGTGTGTTGATCAGTTGATTATATTACTAAGTAGAGACAGAAATTTAACTTCAATTGAAGAAATGTAGACACGACTACACGTGAAATTTAAACCTACGGTTTTGATATAAACATATCATGTTTGTTGTAAAAATAAATTTGCTGAATTAGGGAGACGTCAAGTTATATGTAATATGTTAATAACGTTATCATGTCTGTACAGGTACAGAGATATACGAAACTAAAGTGACAGGAATAAAAAGAATTATGAGCTGTCGGAGGAGCGATGTTTTAAATTACATATTCTATGCAAGATTTGATCGCATATATATATATATATATATATATATATATATATATATATATATATATATATATATATATATATATATATATATATATATATACATATGTGGGTATGTGTGTCTGTCTGTCTGTCTGTCTGTTTGTCTGTCTGTCTGTGTCTGTCTGTCGGTCTGTGTGTCTGTGTAATAGGGATGCAGTCTAGTAACTTTATTTTATTTTACATTTCATATTAATTCTGAAAATGTCAACAAATTTTATAAATCATTCTAATTATCACATGTTATATTTTGCCAGTGGATTATCTCCCATCTATATTCTTTAATGTATATTTTAAACTTGTTTAAATCTGAACTACGAAGATAAAAAGCTTTTGAACTTTTAATGAAAATATTATAAAATAAATGCTTGTTGAAAAAAAATTGTTTGAAACATTCTCACTTCATATTTACATATAACTGACATATTTGTGATTGTTTCTCCGGGAAATTTAGTCGCACAGCAGGTATAAAACGTGCGAAGTCGCAGACGCTGAAGAACACTCGTTGAATCTTACCTGTACTCTCGTGAATACCGTGTCTACGTACGTTTCTACAGAAATATACATCTGTACATCTAGTGAAGTTTACAGCAATGTACAAACAGAAGTTTTATACATGTGTTTTATTTTAACAGATATATAATTGTCAAGCTACTTCAACGCTGATTGCCTGTGTGATTGGCAGGTTCCATTTATGATATACCGATGTTAATTATCAATGTCGAGTCATGTATGTGTTAAACAATATTTTGGTCATTTTCTACGAATTTGTGTTAGTTATCTGTCGTATATATGGAAGCTCAACTAGGACACCTTATATAGACTGTCTATATTACACATAGATCACTAACTTTAACATCTTAACATCAAAAATGGCAATTGTATCATTCTATATTTTATTGTTATCATTATTATTGGCATAAATAATAATAATAATAATAATAATAATAATTATTATTATTTTTATTATTATTATTATTATTATTATTGTTATTATTGTTGTTGTTGTTGTTATAATTATTATCCAATTCAAATTTATTGGCAATAACATTTCATAAAAGTACATCATTTTATTGGTATTGTTATTAATGTTTTGATTACTATAACAATGTTGATTATTTATAATATTTATTTAAATTGTTACACTAATTATATAGCTTTTCTATTCTGTGTAGAATCAAATATATCATATTATCGTATGTATTTGTAGGAAAAAAAACATATGGAGACTGAATAATATTGAACCCAGTAGTGTCTTTCTTCATTTGTCAGCTCCTGTATATATTCATTCGTTTAAATTCGCCATCACTTTGACGGTTGTTAATCAAGTTTCGGTAATTTTTACGAAGATTAATGATTGTCAAATAAGGCTTGTGTATCTGTCATACTATGTAAGATAATTCGACAAAATTCGCAGTATCAGAATTATATTATAATACCTCAATCAATTTAGTTAGCGTATGGTAATTCTTATTATTTTTAGTTTATATATAATCATATAATCTACACAACTCCACAATGTTAAGCTTAAACAACATTACTGGACAAGCAGCTTGCTGGCAAAATAGACATTTGTATCATTCACATTTAATTTTTCACGTTGCGCAATCCAAAATTCGAACTGATCTCCAGTATAAATTCTTATCTAATAAGCTTGGTGCTTATTATTTGTCTGTAACGTTTGTGTGCCAAATTAGTCAATTATGTTTCCGATAGGGTTTTTTCCGACATTTCAGTGCCAATAAATATTTGAACATGCACGATAAAGGTTTTCCTAGAGTCACTTTCATGTAGATTGCATCAGATTCAGCGACATTTTAATTGTATTCAAGTGGTATAGTGTTTATAAGACAATTTAAAACTTGCCATCGCTGACAGGTTCAGCTCATATTGGTTAACGGATGTCATATCAACACATGAAACAATTTATACGATCACAGCACATGTTTTATATCATGCATTTTAAACAGTTTTTTTTTATAATGTTAAGTTAAATATTAAACTACATTGCATTTCCACGTGCTTAGGTTAGTAAGGTTCAGCAAAGTTGTGATATTGAGTGTCATGCTTTGCATATGTTATCTAATTTGTCGTATTCTCGACCATACAGGCACGGGGTCCTCACAGTAAAAATGACACCTGTTCCAATCTCTTGATTTCAAGAGGTCCGTGTTTCTTCATTTGAACCAGATTTGTACCTACATCCTGGACAACCTAGTGATTTATACCTTGGTATCTGAGACTTTTAGTTTTTTTATTTTTAGACTTTTTATTTGTTTGTATTTTATTTTTGTATTTTTTTGTATTTGTTTTTATTTTAAATCATAATACAAATCTTTATGTTAATTCAACTGTTAAGGTGATTTTTCACTCATGAAAATCAAACTTCTTGTATATGTTTTTTCCTTTTAGTAATAAGTTGATGATATGACCAGTTCAGTGTCGACTTTGACTTTATGCTGGAGCACGACCAAATACAGTGACTCCCTTTTGCCCATCAAATATAAAACTAACTGATGATATTTCCACCGAACTAGAGAGATTTCCATGTTATAATTGAGACGGGGATGACATGCTAACGGGGAAGCTGACTGCTTCCGGACACCTGATCCCATCCTGTATGGGATTTGGAAGTGTTCTTCGTGTTGAGACCATTTTCATATCCAATGTCTTGCACACTAATGGACATGGGATTTTGATTGTCCAGAGGTACTTCATTGTCACTTTCAAAATATATAACTGAAATCCATTTTCTGTGCAAAATGTGTATAGCCCTTTATCGCCCCTTTCAAAATAAAACTGCTGCTGTAAGTGGATTTTTTATTTGAGTAGTTCATGATAAAGCATATATTTATGATAAGGCTTATGTGATGCTAGTTAGTTAAGGTTATGCAACTCTGTGAAAGAGAAAAATTAATTTAATGCCTTACCTCTAAATAATCTTTACTCTGGAATCATGAAACATTCTTGGGGAAATTCAACGCTGCCATATTTACATAAGAACTTTGATACACTGACTTGTATGTTAAAACAGAAATGTTATGCTCTAGTTAAGTTGTAAAGTACTACATATATTTCAAACCCAAATAATGTAGTCACGTGACGAATCCAAATTAACGCTCTGTTTACTTACTTGGTATATTTTTTCTGAGTGAATTATCTTCCTCTCGTTAGTTAATTTTTCAACCTAACAGACCATAATGCACTGGTGTTAAACAATAGAAAGAACATACCACTCTGATCTTCAGGGGTGAAAGGGTTCAGTGTTTAACAGAGAGCATAATTGATAGAGACATCTTTCTCAATTTGAGGTCTGACTTTTAATTTTCGGTCATCTGAGCTAAGGACTGAAGGTTACCTATTACAAATATTATAAACATAACATCAAAGTTATAATGCTCTAGTCGATTGTATCTGTCAATTAGACCTCATCAGATGAGCTCCAATTTTCAATAGATTAAGGGGAAAGTGGTATAATACAAGGCCAAATAATACATCTAAATGCAAAGCCAAATCTGTCTAAGAGTAACCACTGTAAAAAGATGACTATCTTAGCTTTTGAATAATATAGAATTCAAATGGTGTTATCCATGTAAAATATTAACCGCGTTATCCGTGTCAAATATTAATCGTGTTATCCGTGTCAAATATTATCGTGTTATCCGTATCAAATATTAACCGTGCTATCCGTGTCAAATATTAACCGCGTTATCCGTGTCAAATATTAACGTGTTATCCGTGTCAAATATTAACCGCGTTATCCGTGTCAAATATTAACCGTGTTATCCGTGCAAATATTAACCGCGTTATCCGTGTCAAATATTAACCGTGTTATCCGTGTCAAATATTAACCGTGTTATCGGTATCAAATATTAACCGTGTTATCCATGTCAAATATTAACCGTGTTATCCGTGTCAAATATTAACCGTGTTATCCGTGCAAATATTAACCGCGTTATCCGTGTCAAATATTAACCGTGTTATCCGTGTCAAATATTAACCGTGTTATCCGTATCAAATATTAACCGTGTTATCCATGTCAAATATTAACCGTGTTATCCGTGTCAAATATTAATCGTGTTATCCGTGTCAAATAATAACCGTGTTATCCGTATCAAATTTTAACCGTGCTATCCGTGTCAAATGATTTTGTCTGTCGTCGTGCGTTGTCAACTTTTCTTTTTTGGATATTTTCTACTTTTTCACAAAAACAAATGTGTTACCCAAACGTGAAAGGGAGTATCTCCATGGGAATTCACATAATGTTTGTGAAAGAAAAGTGGTTGTGACCAATAAGACAAATACTTGGTATATGTTTGAAAATTCTTCTTCTTACGAACCAATAATCAGATGACTTTCAAATTATGTACCGGTACGCATGATTGTTAAGAAAATAAAATTTGTTCATAAACGAGGCACTAGGGACGCTTCAAGGCATAGTTTTGCAAAAATTACCTAGTAACTCAAAACTGACTTTTTATATATAAATATACACTAGGAAGTTGTCAGGAATCATTTTTGGATCCTGAATGAAAAGGGGCTAGAACCCACGGGGTCCACAAAAGGGTCCGAAACATTGCAGATCTTAAAACGCATGTGCAACGATCAGCCGATTCTCACCGCAATCAGTGACCGACCAGATGAGAATAAGGATTTTCCTTTTCTGTAAAAACTTGTAAACAAATGAAACTCTGACGATAACAGCGATAACAACACGGTCTGCTATCAAACCATAGTTGATAAATATTATAGTGGCATTGACCTGACGTTTAGTGGGTTTGTAAACATTAAGGGCCTAAGGGGAAATAGTAAATGATGTCTGTTCTATAACAACCAGCGATGGAAGAGACATTAATGCTTGTACAAAAGGTCATTGCATATTGTATCAAACATTGATTGTTATTTCCGTCATAATTACATATCCGGAATTCTGTATACGTTTAAACTCAAAGATTAATACTATGCTATTAAAAGCCGACATAAAATGAGTGGGCGAAATAAAACCAAAACACTCTTCGTTTATACCAGAACATTGGTTAAAAAGCTTAGCAGATATACTTTGGTCTACGATAACTGTAGGTACAGCACTTGGTATGCCATGGCGTGACACGTCAAGTAGGTTTACATAATAAGATTAACGTCGTAAGCCAGGTTATCCGCCAGTAGGAAACTGCTACTTAGATGTTTCACTGAATATGATATGGTTAGTCAACATGATAATTGGCAAGTCACCTAGACCCGAACATAACTGACCGGTGGTACGCCAGTACTTACTGGCACGTCATCAAGTGGCACGCCACGAAGTGACGCGTCAGGGAATGGCGGACCATACGTTGGCAAGCCAGTTTTTTGGCAAGTCAACTAAAGTCAATCCATATTTATTAATATTTAACCATTGTGTGTACATAAATGAAATCACTTGTTTAAGACAGAGAGTCTTAGGAAAATTTGCATATATTATAGTTTTATTGCTATTCTCTATGTAAATTAGAGACGAATTATTAGTAAACTATACCCCTCGGATAGGTTTACGTTACACATTTCAATTCACTTACCATCAAAGAAGATATATTTTCTAGGTATTCAATGGCTTGCTAGATGTCGAAACGGTATGTGTTAACTTTGGTATTATGTTTATGATATTTATATTTAAAGGTAGAAATCTCGTTATCTGAAGCTTTTTGATTTGAAGTAGGTGTGAATTTTGTATTTGCCACCACTTTTTATCTTTATCAATATTCAATATGGTTGCCCATTTTTGACACCCAGTTTGTCATTTTGTCGAATCTGCCTAGTACTCTCAATCAGAGATAAAAAGTACTTTTTTATCAATTTTTTATATTTTCATTATACCAAAAACTGTGTACTGTAAACTGAGAGAGTCCCATTATTTCAACACACAGTAAGAAAATATATGTGGTGAAGCTGGGTCTCCTTGACGACAGCCACGACCAATTTTAAAGAACTCGGAGAAAAAACCATGTTGAATCACACAAAGTTTTATATCTGATAAAGATAACTTTTACAAGTCTGATGAAATACTCTCCAAAATTAAAAACTTAAGCACTTTATATATAAATTTCCAAGACACAGAGTCAAAGGCCTTCTCAAAATCCAGAAGTAAAATCATGCCCGGTTTATTTAGAATTTCTGTCTGATAAATTATATCATATAGTAATCTGGTGTTTTCTCCTATAAATCGTCCCGATAGAAAGCCCTTTTGATTTTCATGAATTAATGTATCAAGAACTGTTTTTAACCTGTTAGAGTACCTGGTGACTTATCATTCTTTAAGAGAGAGAGAGAGAGAGAGAGAGACGAATTATTAGAGAGAGAGAGAGAGAGAGGTAGAAATCTCGTTAGAGAGAGTTTGTCTACTCTCAATAAACTGTGTACTGTAAACTGAGAGAGAGAGAGAGAGAGAGAGAGAGAGAGAGAGAGAGAGAGAGAGAGAGAGCGAGAGAGAGAGAGAGAGAGAGAGAGAGAGAGAGAGAGAGAGAGAGAGATTCTAATCATTGTGGGAAGACACCCTAATCTAAACGACAAGAAACGGAAAACGATGTGGAAGTCTTTTATAGTAATAATGATAGAAATGAAAAGAATCACTCCTAATATTACTTTTAAGAGGTCTTCATGTAACATTTGCGACGGATGTTGCATTCTGGCGAATTGTTTTTCATGTTGATATCAATTTACTCAATGGACACGATTTTGGATTTTCTATCGGTACTTATTTGTATCATTATATAAGGTTTGTTTTGCATTTTTATTGCGTTTATGGTTTTATATCGGAATTTGGTATAGGAGCATTTTAATGCGCGATAGTGCTACCATCTGTACACTTTGTTAGATAAAGACATTGACAGAAGCAAAATATATCAGGACGCAATTATAAATGAACAGTAAATTTACTCAGATACAGATTTACACAAATTTAACGTATGTCCTTAATTGACCTTGATGATTCCTTTTTCGGGGGTAAGGAATTTTGTTTTTAAAAACATTTATATGCAAAGTAAGTGTTTGGCCAAATGTACACACACACTCTACAAAATCAAGAACACAGAATTATTTCGATGTATCGACATACCGGGTGAGTGTTTAAGTCTCATAAAGCGTCAGATTTAGAACAATTCTTACTAATACGTGTATTAATATGATATCTAGCTTACACAAGCGGTGTCAAACAACACTTCTGTCTACTGCACCGACTGTAACTATTCAATACATATTCTTATCACGTAACCGATACGTAATCGACGTATCACTCAGGATGAACTTTTATACATTCCTTCCTTGAACTAGTGTCATTGATGATAAATGCAGCTTGAAATACAGGTAGGGATTTTATACTTCATGTCATATTGTGAATGATTTTAAACACACACACACACACACACACACACACACACACACACACACGCACACACACACACACACACACACACACACACACATGTATGTATGTATGTATGCATGCATGCATGTATGTATGTTTGTATGTATGTATGTATGTATGTATGTATGTATGTATGTATGTATGTATGTATTTATGTATGTATGTATATATGTATGTATGTATGTATGTATGTATGTATGTATGTTGTTTAACGTCCCACTGAAGAATCTTTCATTCACATGGAAACGTCACCAAATGCCGGGCTTCAAATTTTGGCCTATGCTCGGCACTGACGGCCATTGTGACACGGGACGTCGGTTTTTCTTGTCTCATCCGAAGGAGTTTCTAGGGGACAACATCTGCGTATTGTTTCTGGGATTTTTTTCCAGCGAATAGTCGGCATTCCAATGATTACCACACCTTCATTTATGACAAACGTGAGGATTTCAGTTTTTATATCTCGATCTTGAGTAGTAATATCCAATATGTCCTGCTTATGGCCTTTGCATTTCAAACCTCACACGTTATGCCAGGGCTTGCTCATCTTATAAATGTTTTATTCTAAGAACGACATGCCACTATACTACTCAAACAGGTCTACTTTGTTGAACGCTAGAAATCGTCATTAAGGAAGTTTTATGGTCGACATGGGGATCTTGTTAAACAATATGAAGCCCCCTCACAGGAATGTAAGATAGTATTTTGGAGTACGACCATATACAGTGACTCCCTATCGCCAATCATATCTGAAACTATGATGACGTTTTCACCGAGCTTGCCCTTTTCATATAAGAGGTTTCCATGTAACATAAGCGACGTCTGTGGCATACAAACAGGGAACGCTGACTCCTTTCGTGAACCTGGTGCAATCCCGGTTTGGATTCGTAATTGTTCTACAAGATGAAACCATTTGAATATCTTATTTGTCGTATTCTAATGGACACTGAGTTTCTATTATTCATCGGTACTTCTTCATTTTTACTTGTAAATACAAAGAAAATGTATTTTACATCAATTATCTACATGAGTATTTATACATCTTTATGTTACAGATCTATTCAAAGGCATTAATTATCTGACTGTATTGACATTTCGTTTGTTCATAATAATATTACTACATCTTTTATAGGACGTTATTGGTCAATGGAGACCTTCAGCTACGTACATAACCCAGGTTGTATGCCATTGGTTTACCGAACAATTCCTGACGTATTTAATGACGTCACATTTAAGCAAACGGGCGAGGCATTCGTTCATCATAAAATGGACGGTACAAGGGAAGCGATCTCATTCGAAGAACTTAAAATAAAAGCGGACAGGTTTGCGTCTTTCCTTAATAGTAAAGGAAAAAAGAAAGGTGAACGAGTTGCAATATGTGGTCAAAATTCTATAAATTGGATTATTGGAGAAATGGGCATAATACTGGCAGGCGCGGTGTCCTAAAATGTCACTATTGGTCAAAAGGATGCAACGGATGTTTTGGACATTCTTAATTTAGCAGAATGTAAACTAATTCTATTTGACACCGGTACGAATGGAGAGCATAGGAATGCAGTGCCTAACTTATTGGATGCTAGTAAAATGAGCGTCAGTTCGGAAACCAAAATTTGTGACGTTATACTTCTTCGGACAGACGACACTTTTGATACACTTCCGGATATTGAAAGAATTGTTAATGCAAATTATCAAACAACAAAATCCTCGGAAATATATCCAGAGGAACCAGTGGTAATTTTTACAACATCAGGAAGTTCAGGAAAACCTAAAATGGTGGAACATACACATTTCAACATATCCAATATTCACATGGAATCATTTTTTAAACAGAAAGAGAATGGTGTCACAATATCCTACAATGATCTACCATTCGGCTGGAGCTTGGGTTCAATACTAAATGATATAAATCTTGGACAGAAAAGAGTTTTTTCAGAAAAATCTAAGTATTCCAATGCTTCTGTGACAGAGCAAATATGGAATATAATCAGATCAGAAAAATGCGATACAGCCTTTCTCGTTCCTCACTTTTTAGATGATTTGCTCAGCGTTAGACACGATGGAGACTCATACAGGTTGAAATACATTATAACTGGGGGACAGGTCATCAGTAGAAAGTACCTAAAAGTTATAGGTGTCTACGCAGACCGGCTTTTAATTCCATATGGCTCAACGGAAGTTAAAGGAATTGCTGTTAAAGTCTTTAAGCATATGAATGAATTCGGAATTTTAGGGAATGTCGGAAAGCCTGTTCCATTTGTCGAGGTAAAAATTATAGATTCCTTTGACAATCCCATCAAGCAAGGAAGTATCGGAGAGATATGTGTACGCAACTCTGTTATGATGACTAGGTACATTTGTAACTATGAGGCGAATAAACTTGCCTTTACACGGGACGGATGGTATAGAACGGGGGATACTGGGTACATTTCAGAGGATGGAGACATCATCATTAAATGTCGAACGAAAGACATAATTTCTCGCGGAGTGCGCAAAATAACACCACTGGCTATCGAAAACGTTATTCTGCAAATGAGAGGCATTCTCCGTGTTCAGGTTGTGGCGGTTCCGGATGAACGTTTGTGTGAAGAAGTGTGTACATGTTTCGTACCAGGAAATGACTCTGACATTGGACCAGACGATGTAAAAGCATTTTGTGAAGAGAAATTTCTCAGCAAAGATGCAGTTGATGGTCTTGGATCAATGCCGAAATATTTTCTGCAGTTTGACGACTTCCCGCAACTTTCGAATGGAAAGATAGATCGAAATCAATTAAAAGCAGATGCCACTTTCAAAATTATGAAGTAGACACCCTCAGGTGATTCAAACCGTATCACAATAATACCACCAAGGAAATATGTGGATGAATTTATGACAAAACCAATTTAAGCAGATAACGTCATTGGTGTAAAACTAATATCAACAGTTAAATTTATATCGTGTAAAACATATATTGAAAAAAATTATCAAAATCTTTGGATAATGCAATTCAGAAAATGTAGCAATCTAGAAGATTTAAAGAGAAAGAGGAGGGGTTAGTCGATGTAAAGTGTAAGTTGTTTTTCTGACCCCATTCTTGACTCAAATGCAAATTGAATGGATCACATGCAGAAAAGTTGGAAATGAATACCATAAACCGATCTTGACCTTTTCATCGAACTCGAAAAGGTTTCCATGGAACATTTGCGATTATCATTCCTTCTGTTGAAATCTGATTGGTTGAGAGTAATTTGAAAATTTTCAATGTCACCCGCTCTGTGAACAAAGAAGCCAGGGTGACATTTTAAACCATCACATGCACAATCGTTATGAGCGCACGGTTCGTCCCAGTTAGCCAGGGTGACATTCTCTATAGCCCAGGGAAAGTTATCACAAATTTGCGTAGTGACTATGTTAACAAAGTTTATATGGTATACCATAGCCAGTAAATATATATATATATATATATATATATATATATATATATATATATATATATATATATATATTATATATATATATTTAAATATAAATCCGTGATATTGTCTGTATCAAAAGTTTACACTTATTCTGAATTCGAAAATGTAAAAAAAATATAAAAATCTCATATACCAAAGTACAAATCAATAGGATGTCCTGGACACCGACACAAATCCGGTAAAAATGGACAAACACAGACCTCTGGAAACCAAGAGGTGGGATCAGGTGCCATGGAGGAGTAAGCATCCCCTGTCGGCCGGTCACACCCGCCGTGAGTCCACAGTCAAGACCAATGAAACACGTGAGGAGTGTATCCTCGTCACAAATGGTACAGACGTCTCAACAACCGCCAACGAAAAGGCAACTCAACATTTCACTTAGTGAAACAGAGTAAATTTGTCAGTGAGTAGTTTACCTCTGTATATGAAATCTTCATATGTTGTGCACGCCCTGGTATATCGAATCATTTATGAAATATAAACTCCATATGCAGGTGACTGAGGGATATTACTACTTAAATGTGGAAAATTTACGATGGGAAAGCCGAAATCGTCGCGTTTATCGTATAGCTTAGTTGCTAAATTCCCGTCTGTGTTTATATTAAGTAAAATGTCTAAGTATGAAGCGTGTGTACTTGATTATGTTGTATCTTTAATTTCTAGTTCGCTGGGATATATCGCATTGACATATGTACGAAAATTGTCATTATTAATTGACAAAACGTCGTCGATATATCTAAATGTCAAATTAAAGGACACCGCTAACTTTTTCTTTTTTTGATTCAGCAGTTTCTGAATGAAGTCTGCTTCGTATGAATAAAGAAACAGGTCGGCCAATAAAGGAGCACAATTAGTTCCCCATAGGAATGCCGACAGTTTGTTGAAAGACCACGTCCCGAAACATTACAAATATATTGTCTATTAGAAATTCCAGCATGTTTTTTATATCAACTTCAGTATACTTATGTGTAGAATCAGAGTGGTGTTTGACGAAATAAGTATCCTGATAGCCAATCACTAGATATTTAAATTTTCGGGTACCACCTTTAGTGAAAAAGCAGTTGTCTATGATGCTAAAAAGTCTTTCTTTTAATTTTTTATGTGGAATAGTAGTGTAAAGAGTTGAGAAATCATAAGTTTTGATACTGTGAATTCGAGAAAAATTGTGTGCCTTCAAATTTTCTAAAAGCTGTTTAGAATTTTTAAGTATCCACATCTGATTTACACCGCTTCTGGAATAAGCAACTGTATAGTATTGTTGAAGTTTCTCCTTAACAGCTGTCAATATCTTGGTAAGGAGTAAAGATAAAGGTTTGGTAAAACAATTGCTAGTTTCTGCTATGTATCTTTGCTTATATGGGTTTTATGAAGTTTAGATATCCAGTATAAGTATGTGTATACTGTATGTTTATTTAAAAATCAAAGTTACCAAGTAATAATCTTCAGGATGTCTAGAATACAGTATAACAATCTAATGGACATTGGGCAAGCACTGACCTCTAGACATCCAGAGATGGGATCAAGTGCCATGGAGATGTAAGCATCCCCTGTTGACCGGTTACACTCGCCTTGAGTCCATAGACAAATTCGAATAAAATAAGTGATGAATAAGTCTTTTTCACAATCGGTACAGCCGACTCAACAACCGCTACAGAACAACTAAGACTTTACCAATTAACTATGATATCAAGAAGATAAAGTATTGAAACACAACATGTGAAATAAATGACTATACAACAAACACTTAATTTACAGTAAGTAAGAATGTGTCGTCTGCACATTGCTCGTCTGCTTGATATTTCTCGTATAAAGTTTTATACTTGTGAAAATGGGTCAAGTTTCTGTTTTAATGTCAAGTGGCAGGATTTCCTTTCTCGTTTTCTTTCATTATTTTTTGCTGTACAATAAAGTGACAGTCGTTGTTATTACGAAAATCTGAAAATTAGTCATGAATGATTGTGCTGCTTTATTGCCCTATACTTTAATTTAGGGTTTCATAATATTTTGATAACCAAAGTTTTGGTACTCGAATTACATCAGTATTAATCAGATAGAATATGGAGAGAGAGAGAGAGAGAGAGAGAGAGAGAGAGAGAGAGAGAGAGAGAGAGAGAGAGAGAGAGAATATGTAGAGAGCAGTAGAATATGGAGAGAGAGAGAGAGAGAGAGAGAGAGAGAGAGAGAGAGAGAGAGAGAGAGAGAGAGAGCAGTAGACCAAAAAGACATTGTTACATCCTGTAAGTTTTTGTTGCTCATCAGTTTCCCGAAATTAAAAACATGCATCAACTATAGTACAACATTGATGAACGCAGTAATCTCGTTACGGAGAACAGTAGATGTTTTTTATCGTCTGCGGATGTCTCCAGTTTCACCCACATATTATTTCTGACAGGCTTTGCAAGTGATGAGATAGACGCAGTTGTTAGTGTTACATGATGTGCTTTGTGCAATCGAATCCACCTAAAGCTGGGATTTGCATATTATTCAGGAAAGATGGATCGAACTTGCGATGCATCGAATCCACCTAATTGCTCCCATTCTGTCAGATTGACTTTAAAATCTAACTTGTTTGACATTACAGATCAGATTTATTTTGTAATTTTAAAGTTTCCTGTTATTTTCACTTAGATCTACTTCTATTCACATTTCGTTTGATTTGAGATTTTTAGTTATTCATTTGTTTGATTTCAATTTCCAATGATTTTGTAACTTGATCAACCTATACGTGTAACATGTAACATTTCTGTCATTATCCGGTTGTATGAGTGTGTATTTGCGTGTGAGAGTGTATGTGTACATTTTTTCATGTTAATATAATCGTTTTGTCCTGATGAAGGGGCAGGTCGTCCCGAAAATTTGACTTTTAATTTTGTCCGTGTCGATAGTCTTTCTAGTGCTTTACATATATATATATATATTATATATATATATATATATATATATATATATTATATATATATATATATATATATATATATATATGTGTGTGTGTGTGTGTGTGTGTGTGTGAATAATAATTAAAATATATTTTCTTGTTTTTTTATTAATTTTGCACAATTATTACTAAAGTAATATTATACGTTGATGAAAGTCTGGTTTCCTGATCCAAATCTTGCAAAAGCAAAGTAAAAAAAAACTACAACATCATGTAACTTTGTTAAGAGGAGATAACTTCGTACCTATGCCTTCATTATTTCATTTTTCGACTTCGTTTTTTATTTTTTATCGTGTCCCTCGTTGTTTGGGTTAGATGTAATGAGAACATGTTATTGCACTACCATAGAGTCATTAAATTGTTTCTACTCTAAGAGTGTGAGAGAAAACAGTTGAATACAACAGGGTTGAGTTAACATGCAAATTTAAACAATTGGTTGAGTTCAAAGCATCCGGGAACCCAAAGACTGTCAAAACAAACGTGATTTGCTTATCCCCACATCACACCCAGGTAAGATTTTATTAATTTTGCTTTAAAGATCAAATACACTAGCGTTATTGATAATATAGATAATTCCTTTTGAAACCAAACAAAAACCTCTCTGTATTGAATCTGGCTTACTAATTGTTCCTTGTCAAGTTAATTCTAGAACATTTAAATCCATTTTGAATAACTACACGAGGAATACTGCTTACCTTACTGATTATCTCAAAACATCTACATTTGCATTTTTAATTTTCTAAATACAGTCTTTATATTGTGAGTATATCTAAATTCACTTTTCTCTCGGCATAGTAGAAACGGGGCAAATATTTTATCACTGTTAGCACATTCATCATAATATAAAAATTATTTTACAATTCTTGTATTTCTAAGATGAATTCAAATTCAAATTTATTTAAAAAATTCATTGATTTCATGTCTGTGTATTTTAAATGTACCTTTGTAGTGTTTATTCAAATACTTTTCTTTTTTTCAAATCCATTGTAAAAGTTGTTTAATGTATTCATTCTATTGTAAAATGACTTAGTCTGTCAAGGATATTGCGTGTGTCTGTATATTGCACAAAAACTAGATTATTTCATTTTACTGCAATCACATTGAATGTTACGAAACAGATCTATAATTAATACATTGAAATGTAACTGCATGAAACGACCTACAAAAAAGTTTCATGGCGATTCAGCGGGCATAACTAGGTCAAGAGCCAATTCTAGAAAATTCAGTAATTTGCTCCTGGCAATATTTCAATGCTTTGATTTTACTTGATAAAGCCATATCTCAATGAACCTAGGTACCCTACATATACAGAAAGTTGTTTTTTTAATTCCAGGTGTAATATAAAAATCTCAGATACCAAAGCATAAATCAATAGAATGTCCATGTCGTAGATCTATAGTAACAATGTCTGTCAATGATCTAACTTTGTTAGAGTTAAAGAAGGAATTGAAGCAAAGGATAGCGTGATGCATGCTCTGGTCGAAAGAAAGACTTGAGAGAAGCGTTGTAACATTTTAGGAAGCGCGACCTTGATTTGACATTAGACGTTAATGTAGGCCTAATGGGTAAAGTATAGATCTAGTTGTGCGATGGATAAATCCACATCGAGCTCTGTACTCACGGCATAGAAAGCATAAAGTGTTATCTAATCACGTTTCTGCTGCTTCTTTTAACATGCTTTTATGAAACTTAAACATTTTACAATGATATATAAATCATCAACGTAGTACTAGGTAAGATACACCCTTGTCTGCTTTAGCAAGTTTAGGGCCTAAATGTCGGAAGCAAAACGACTAATGTCAAGTCTGCAGTAAACACGGAAATGATTAACCGTGCAGGCTTACTTTATTAACACTAATAACGGTATTGCCGAATTAAAACATTATTATATCACCGAAATATTTTTGTTTTCACTTTTCAAAATGTGTAAGTGATATAGTTCCATGAGTAGATTTAATAGGTCTAGTATGTTTACAATTTATGTCTATGACTTGCCAAAAGTGGTCTATATACTTATCATATTACTAGATCTTTATATTTTATATAGAGCTAAAACCCTTTTTAAAACATGTGAAGCCATTTTTATCGCATTCAATAAAATTATCGTTATTAATGTTTGCAAGTTTTAGAGATTTTTGTAATTTCAAATATTTGACTATATCTAATAGTGTCTGTTATAGTGTATACTGTTGGCATGATTGTAGACGACATAGCAGGGGTTCAAAACTCTCTTTTAAGATACTCAAGTCAAGTCTGGGACTTGGAGAGTAAATTTTTGGCAAGTCCAATTGAGAAATTTCAAAGTCCGCTGAAATTTGTCAATAAGTAATACAGCAAAAATTATATCAATGCAGATGAAGCAAGTTCCCCAGACTTTGATTATTTATAAATGCCAAGTCTTAACGTGAATTAGGCATGTCCCAGACTTGGACTTGGGAGGGATGAACTTTGAACCTCTAGATACTATACAACACATATTGAGAGGGGGATCAAATGTTTGGAAAACTTATTTTAACTAGACTACATACAGTGGAACTTTGACATTAAGAACACTTGATTTTCTCAAAGTAGTTTCACTGTAGAGGTTGTTGCTTAAATAAAGATATGGACTTTTACAATATTTTTAAAGAAATTTTTAAGAGACTTAATATTTACGAATTTAAATGTGAGGTGATTTTTGGACCAAGTTCCACTTTTTCATATAAGACCAGATTTTTTCATAAAAGAATTACTAGATCTATTAAATAATTGTGAAATGTTTCCAAGTTTCATTGTTTTATATATTTTTTATTTCAAAGATATGACAATTTTAACAGAAAGTAATAAATTGGACATCACAATTGTATTTCCTCATATAGGATTATATGAAGGTTTCAAATGAATTAAACTTCTATTAAATAAAAATCTGATTCAGATTCTGAAATTTCTATTGAAATGCATAAATGACTACAGAAATGGACAGTTTCTTTTCTCAGAATAATGAGACTTTTTCCTGAATTATGCTCAAATATAATTTTTTGGCAGAGATTAATGTTGTTTGCCTTTAGCTAAAGGGGCTGGTGTCTTTCAAACCTAATATTGATTAGGTTTTAGATAACAATATTTTATATTTTTTTAAATTGTCATACATTAATAGTGTGCAAAAATGCAAGGAAAGAATATGTACAATGGAACCTTACCAGTAAGAACATCCGACTGACTCAAAGTGGTTATTGAAGTTGCCACCTAAATGAGAATCTGTATTTGTACATGTATATACAGTAATATTTATAAAGAAATTACCAAGAGACAAGATATTAACAATCATTTATATGAGGTAGTCTCCATAGTGAGGTTGCTAGGCAAGGCTCCACTGTAAATATTTTGACAATAAAAACGTTTTAAACACTCTTCCTCAGATATGAATCCAAGTAGGCTTAGATCTAAAGTTTCTGTTAATTTCCATCAGTTAAAATTCATACTTTTCAGACTGTCAGCATACAGAAGAACTGAAAATTTTGGCAAAAATGCAGAGGAAGTACAAAACGAATATCCCACTGTAAAAGAATATAGAGATATTAAATGCAATAATAAGTTAGGTGATTTCTGTAAACAGTTACTTATGCCAGTTTAACAAAGAAAATGATGATAAAGCAACAAATCTGTACAAAGTAAATTTTCTGCGATATGTTAGAATAGCAGAAACTTGGGCTGATTTATTTATTAAATCTTCTTGTCAAGCAGAGATGAAGAAATCAGTTTCATACATTATTAATATAGTTATAAAAAATGGAACTGTGACTTTTTGAGGTCCGGGACATAACTTTTATTCAGGAATGTCAGGTAACCCTCATAGAACAGAACACCATTGGTCAGACATCAACCCTCGTTGGTTTAAAGAACGAAATGCTCGTTTGCCATCATCAATGTTTGGAAGAATCTGTAAGGCTACAGATAAAACTGATTACGTTACACTGGTACACTCACTTACATCATCATCTGTTTTAACAACAGAGCCTATTTTACATGGTCGTCAGAATGAAAGCATAGCACTAGATATTTATTCCAAGATGACAAATAATGTTGTTACCAAATGTGGTATTTTTGTTAAGAAAAATCTGCTCTTTCTGGTAGTTTCCCCAGATGGAATAATTGATGAAAATCTTGTAGTTGAGGTTAAATGTACATTTACAGCCAGAGAATGTTGGATTGATTCTTCATCTTTTGCTTCCCTTGTAATACAGAATGACAAATTATTATTAAAACTATGACCAAATTCAGGGTCAACTACTTTGTACAAACAGACAGGAATGTGACGTAATCATGTATACATTTAAAGAAACCAAAGTCATCAACATAAAGAGAGACAATGACTTTATTGACAGTGTGGTTGAAAAACTGACAATTGATTTTGAGATGTACTTTAAAGATGCAGTTCTCAAGAAGTTCTTTTCTAAGCCATACGATGGCCAATTGTATCATTAGATTTGTATTCACAAATTTATTTTCAGTGAAGTGTATGTACTCTAAAAAGGAGATCTCACTTCATGAAAAATTATTTGTTCTAGTCAAAGAAATATATTGCAAACATTTGTTGCAACGAAGTATTCTGCTGTTTTAAATAAATATTATAAATATAATACCAAAGTTATAATGCTCAAGACGATATCGTTTCTGTCAATTAGACTTCATCAGTTGAGCTCCAATTTGAAAAGAATGTGTATGTTCTAAATAGAAAGTGGTATCATACAAGGCCAAATAATATCTCTAAAAATATAACCGAAATCCGTCTACGAGTAACCACTGTAAAAAAAATGACTATCTTAGCTTTATAAATTTTTTGAATTTAAATGGTGTTATCAGTGCCAAATATTACTTTATTATAAGATGAACAGCTGGTACCGAAATACCAGGTACTAGGTTTTTTGTATACCCTCGAGGACTCAATAACTGACATGTATGTATGTTTATATTAATAATCACATACTGTTAAATCATAAATTTAATTATTTACATAGGTACCCAAAATAATGAAAATATGATAAAACCAAAATGAAATATTTCGGAAGAATGTTGCATTTTTCAATATCAACAAATATTGACCCATTCACCCCTAGAAACATATTTGGATTGGTCTAAGACAATCCTTTATGAAGAGACATTTGTTCTTAGGGGTTGATGAGTTTACAGGAACAATTTGTTTGAAGAATAAACTAACAATAAAAATTAAACCCACAAAAATAAGTAATTTTATAGATGTGAAAATATTATTGTGTTTCATTACTTATTAAATAGTTATTATTATGCATTGTAAAAATAATAACATTTTTAATTCTGTTTTTCCTTCACTCAACTTATAAGTTGACACTTGAAACTGAACTAGGAAGATAACAAGTTTTTTAACTTTGAATAAAGAAAAAGTGTGCTGAAAAAAATATTTTGAAACATCCCCGATTCATCTCCCCATACAGCAGACATTTTTGTAATTGTTTCTCCGGAAAATCAAGTTCCACAGCAGATATAAAAGGCTGATTAGTTATATCGGTCTTCATTGTATATCTGTACTCGCTACGTGAAACGTGCTAAGTCCCAGAGGCTGAATAAAACTCACTATATATATATATATATATTATATATATATATATATATATATATATATTATATATATATATATATATATATATATATATATATATATATATATATATATATATATAAATTCAAAATCAAATTAAAGCAATATGAGCTGACAGTGACATTTTTTCAAATTAATGAACACTTAAAAAACTTTAATGTAATTCAAAATCCTTCAACGAACAAACCTACCATACATGTATAAGCAAGTGAATTTATTTGGGGTGTTTTAATATTCTTTCGACACTGAGATTTTTTATGAATGTGTTTCCTTGACAATCTGCGTGTAAAAAAGAAGACAGCTCATACTGATTTAATTACAAAACAAGAATGAAACAACTGTTTTTTTTTCAATTCATTGTTGTCCATTTAAGTGTCTTTATTTGTGTATATCAAATATAAATCAGAGTAAATCATTATAATTTGACTTCTGTAATTCAGTAGTAGAGATATTTCCAAGTATATAAAAATGGGTACATCATGTAGATCTAGAAGTAGAAATCACAGTGTGTACTCATTCTCAGTACAGGACAAAGCCTAAGAAAGTTTTAAACTGAATGGTCATGGATATCATTAACATTGAATCAGGATTATTACAATAATGTTCAGAAGACAGTGAAAAACCTCACCACACTCATAAGTAATGTGGGTTTTTTTCCTGTGAGTTTTATCACCGGTAGGGGTAAATACCGGAATGTACTGGAATGTATCGAAATGGACATGAAATACAGAAAAGTACCACAAAAAGGTCAAAATGGAAGGTAAAACTACTAACATGTCTGCTAATTCAGGAATATAAACACATTTTTATTGAGCCAAATTAACATCAAATCCATATATTTGAGTATAATAACAAAAATATATCAAAATGTACATGAATTTATACGAGGGATAGCCTGAATCTCACGGCTAAGTGTATGGTTGATATTGGCCTGTACTTATTGTACTAATATAATAAATCATTTGGGTTTGAAATTAATCCAGATTTCATCCTGTCCATTTCAGTACAATCCAGTACATTTCGGTATTTACTCCAACCTTTTTACAGCAAATTCTGGCAATTTCTAACCCCCCCCCCCCCGGCCAAAGACAAAATACATCCAAATCCGAGTTATAATAAGACAATAATTAATAAAGTAACGACAAAAAATCGTTATTTTATAAATGAGAGACATTCAATACTTTTGTAAATACTAATCGTAAGCATTATCACTGATGTAGTCTTCTTGTTTAAAATGCAACTTGCAGACGACGGTGTGGGGTGTAGGCTGTCATTTAACACGCCTGATGGCGATGACCCAAGCCCTCCTCTGCATTTCATCGGATGGAAAACAATGTCCACCTCTGTCTGTGCTCTGTGGCACACAACATCCGCTTGACGACATTGTATTTAAAATCGTAAAAATTAGTGATCATATATAGGCCTACATGCGGTGTCAATGAGGTAAACTGTAACCGGAAATCTATTATTGGTCCGGGACGATTGTGTCGCCACCTCCGGGGAAGATAACTCCTATCGGATGCCCATTGTTGTATAACACGTATCTACCAAGGATAGACAGTTAATCAAATGTGTTTTATTTCTAAATATATTCCAAAATACAAAAGTGATTTTAAGTTATGATCGAGTAACCGAGTACTAATTTTAGTATTCGATAATCGGACAATCTGACTAGTACTCGGTTAACCGGTTACTCTTGTAACCATTCCATATACACAAATTGTAGCTTGAAATGCTCCTTTACACTCAAGGGTTTCAACTCTAAATTAAGATAATTGATAACAATGAAGGCAAATAGACACTTAAATAATAAAACATTCCCATTCGAACACAATGTCACTGACTTTATCTGAATTGACTTCTACAACGTTTTCTACAACGAATGGACTGAAGCATCGCATTATTCCTGCGCATGACTCTAATTGTGTTAATGTATTGCACCTATGTGTTTAATTGTAAACCTGTAATGCGGCACAGTCGACGGGAAGAATTAAACTATCTCAGAAACAAAGACGAATAAAGTAGCACATTTTGCAAAAGCATGCATTGCCCTCTGTTGTATGACTGTGTCAAAGTAAAGATATGTACATGCATAATTAAGACACGTGCTACAGTGTAATCAATGTCTTCAATGATAACAATATCATAATTACCCCCGGTCAGATAAACATTATCATGTTTCTTAATTTAACTATAGATTCACGGCGGGTATAACCAGTCAACAGCGAATGTTTAATCTTCCACTGACATTGTATCCCACCTCTGGATTTCCAGAGGTCCATGTTGGTATTTGAGATTTGTATATGTATCCTGGACATCCTGTAGATTTATACTTTGGTATCCGAGATTTTTATATATTTACGTCAGTATTAGCTAGGTAGAAGAGTTTTGATTTTGTAACCTGGCTTGTGTTATGAATCATTTAGGGAACCATTGTATCAACACGTTTTAAGTCCTAAATCTTGATTGAGTTTAAATCAGAACTGAGGACTATTTTAACTCGGGTCTTAAGGCATATTCGCACAAATTTAATGAGATAATGATATTTTATGGATACTTGTACCTGTTCTTTTATGAAAAATAATGATGCCTGATACACCACCTGCGGAATACGCAACCGAACCGCACTGCCTAAGCCTCCCCAACGTCTGCCAGCATCCTGGTAAGGTGTAAAGATAAAGGTTTGGTAGAATATTTGCTGGATCCTGCTATGTACCCCTGGTTCATTTGAGTTTTGTGTAGTTTAGGTATGCAATATAAATGTGGTAGCTCAAAATAAGTATCGGCTGTAGGCACATCAAAAGAGCGTAATATAGACACGTTATTTTGAAGGATCTCGTCCTGGACATTCTATTGATTTATACTTTGGTATCTGAAATTTTTATATTGAAAGTGGGCTACGTGTGTATGTAAACCGCCGCATGTCAAAAGTTTGGTATTCTGAGTCATTTCTTAGAATCATGTCCTTTTGTAGAATGACATATCGGTCATTGAGTGATAATTGACAGTTTGCATAATGGTGAAGTACATGTATCTATTATTTTTGTGTGATCGAAATCCTTTGTATGTCATTTAGAGACAACCCAAACACAAGTAGGGGTAAATTCAGTTGTGTGGTCACATTAGCATCTCTCTTTACAACGAGTGATTACTCTGGTTTAAAAGTCGGCCTGGATCAGTCGGTAGCGCGCTCGACTCTTGATCGTGAGGTCATGATTTCGAGTCCACTAGAAAATCCAGCATATATATATATATATATATATATATATATATATATAATATATATATATATATATATATATATATATATATATATATATATATATATATATATATCGCTTTCAGTGTACAGAGTACGGCAGGTTGGTTTCCTGTCCTTCGGATGAGACAGTGAAAAATCCAAATGAAATGCGTGAGGAATAGATCCTCGTCACAAAAGGTACAGACGTCTCAACAACCGCCAACGAAATGGCAAACTCCCAATTCACTTAGTGAAACAGGGTAATCGCAATCAAGATTAACAACAAAACAAGAATACCGACCGTAAAGCGGTTTTCGATATCCCTGTGTCAATAATTTGTCAGTGAGTCGTTTATATCTGTATATATGAAATGTTCATATATTGAACAAGCCTGGTTTATTGGATCATTTGTGAAATATAAACTCCTTATGTGGTTAACTGTGGGATATTACTACTTAAATGTTGAAAACTTAAGATGGGAAAGATGAAAGTGTCGCATTTGTTAGCTTAGTTGTTAATTTCCCGTCCGTGTCTATAGTAAGTCAAATGTCAAAGTATGAAGCGTGTGTGCTGGATTTTGTTGTATCTTTAATTCCTAGTTGGCTGGGATATATCGCACTGACATATGTATGAAAACTGTCATATTGTATTAATTGACAAAACGTCGTCGATATACCTAAATGTCAAATTGTACGACACCGCTAGCTTTTTCTTCTTTTGATTCAACAATTTCTGAATGAAGATTGCTTCGTATGAATAAAGGAACAGGTCAGCCAATAAAGGGGCATAATTGGTTCCCACAGGAATGCCGACAGTTTGTTGAAAGACCACGTCTCCGAACATTACAAATATATTGGAAATTCCAGCATCTTTTTTATTCACGTATGTGGCATTTCGTGTAAAGCTGGTCACATCTCCAAGAAGTGCGAGATAATTGGCGGAAAACAAAACAATAACAATTATATTAATTTTCAAGTCAATGTTACAGACGTATGTAGTACATATTTAGTCCGAATAAAGAAGACAGATCTGGATAAACTGAACTCAACTCGATTATTTATTGCAGCTTGACATGTGAGTATACATACATCAACATTTGAATAAAACAGCCAGCTGAAGAAACAATTACAGTATAATACTAAGTCTTCAGACGTAAATAACACAAAAGCAGGTCAAGAGAACTACTAGAACGACGACATCAAGTAAGTTACTCTAATGGTAGGTTCGTCCTCGGGGATGATTTTAGCTTTATTTTTTTAATTCGTCGAATTCAGGACTGAAGTGATGAATTAAGAAGATTTTCACCACGCACTGCGTTTGAGCGATCTAAATTGTCAAGTGTTAACTCCCCACACACTGTCAGTTAATTAAGTATATACCAGGTGTTTACCTTATCGTTGGGAAGGAAACCTGAATCAGTTGTTAACCGGAAATAAGTATATATCTTTTTTAAAATTTTGAATTAAAGTGTTTTACGCCACACTCAATATTTTTCAGTTAAATGGTGGCAGCCAGTTTTTACTGGTGGAGGAGAATCCGGTTACAAATGTAAGATACCATCTGCCTGCTGCAAATAAACTGGCAACAGTCACGAATATCAATGTAGGTTCCAGCGAGGCACAGAGAGAGAGAGAGAGAGAGAGAGAGAGAGAGAGAGAGAGAGAGAGAGAGAGAGAGAGAGAGAGAGAGAGAGAGAGAGAGAGAGAGAGAGAGAGAGAGAGAGAGAGAGAGAGAGAGAGAGAGTCAGTTCATGGCTCTGAGTCCGATAGATATATGTTGTGGATTGTAACATTTTTGGTGTTTTCAAAACTAGCATCTACGGCGTTCGGGCCATTCGATATAGACATAGCTCAGGAATAGTAAAGAAACAGGATTCTCGGTGGGTGTGAATGGTAAACAGGGGGTGCTTAGCCCTCCATGTCATCTGATCCCACCTCTTGATTACCAGAAGTCCGTGTTTGTCCAATTTTTATCAGGTTTTTGTCTATATCCAGGACGCCCTAAAGATTTATACTTTGGTACCTGAGATATTTTATTTATACGATAATCGGTGGGATCGATTCGCTACTGGGTTAACACCATGTTTCACTCTGGTTTTAAATTATTGTCGTATGGTTGGAAGTCAATATAAGATATATAAGATACAAAGTGAAACCTCGCCTACAGACCTCCTCGCTTAGCAGACCACCTCGCATATTAGACTAAACATTTTCAGTCTCTTGATAAATATATATTAAGTACAGACAATCACCTAAGACACCACCTCACTAATAAGACCTCTTTGAGTCAGTCAGGAGGTCTCAATAGCGAGGCTCATCTGTATATGAAATTTACAGACCTGGACAATCTTATACTACTTTTTTACATGATAACTGACAAGTGTCTCTTCAGTATGTTTGCTACATTAAAAACAACATGGATCGTAAATATTCACAATCGATTAAAGATCATTTTAACTACCAATTTTTATAGGAAATTTACTTTAATCGTTATCAGTAGGGTGTCCAGCCAACGAATTTGGTCTATTTGTGTTAACGGCTGTATTTTATATTATTGGTCATAGTTCTATCAAATTTGGTATGTAAAATTGTTAAGTCAATATCTATCTTGTATGATTCTGAAACTAAATATGTTCATAAACAAGCCACAAAGGGGTAATTTACAATACATACAGTGGCCTATAGAAATGGTTTATTAACTAAAAACTATTGACATTTTATTATTTTATTATATTTGAAGAAACTTATAGGAATTATCTAACTAAGGATCATTGTTGGTATCAATTTTAAAAGTCTAAATAAACAGAAAATATAAGATTTCGTCAATGTTTACACATATTTAACATCTTTCGAGGAGCCAATGAACCAAATTTAAAAGGGCATTAGGTATGTTTACCCCCAAAAATTATTTCCATTTTTTTCAACTTTTACTACTTTTACTTGGTATACAATAACAAATAAGAGCTATACACAGACATAAAAAGGTCACACATTCTTACATATATTGTGAAAATAAGGTCAAGCCTAGTGTGGTATTCATATACAAATAGTAAGGCAGAGTTTTTCATTTGCAAATGAAAAAGTGCCAAACCTGGGTTTCTGAGGCAATTTTCTCAAAATATTTAGGAATTTAGGAACTTTTATGCCTGTGTTTATCTCTTTTTTGTTATCGTATATCAATCTATATAGTAAAAAGGAGAGAATTTTTTTTATTAAACACTGCTAATGTCCCTTTAACAAAATGTGACATAAACTATCTAAATGAGAAGCTGCCTAATGTGTGCGAATCACAAAGCGCTAGGACCTACAGAGCTAAGTTTTTTCTCACTGCACGTTTTACTGAGTGGCCATTAAAGCTGACCGGGTCTCTTGTCTCAGTCTCCTTCCCAGCAATCATTTCAAGGTCAGTGACCACAAAGCAAGAAGGTTTTTTGTTATAATAATAATAACAATAATATATATATCGACATCTATTATCCTTTGATAGAAATAAAAACCTACACGAACCTAATGTGTTCGATAGACATTGTTCACCGTATATGGAACAAAAATTATCCATTACAGTTAAAACTAAATCCTAAAAGAAATCAGATCACATCAAAGCTTTGTAATGAACTTGAGCAAGCTAATGTTTTGTGAAATTGTGCCAAGTTCCGGCTATGAAACGACATTTGACGATTTGGTTTCTTATACTACAATTATCACGAAAAAGTCAATTCAATAAAAAGTTGAAAGTTACACGAAACCGGCAAAAATATTCCAAAAAATATTAACAAAAGAACCTTCCACTAACTTAACTGGTCAAACAAAACATAAAATTTAACCATACGTCGAGCAAAAATAAGTAGTATGATGAATAACAGTGACCTGGCAGAGTAAGCAACAAAATGATAAACGGCGTGAGATAATCCGTATTGAATAAAGGTAAAAATGTTGACAAAATTTGTGTTTTAAATTGCTCATTTTTACATGACGTACATTTCAGTAGTGAAACTTGGCACATACATGAACCCTAACTTATTATTTGATCAGAATTAAAATATTGTGAAAGTAATTCGTAATATTTTTGCTATCGATGAAAATATGGTAAATTACCAGTTAATTTTGGCCTTTTTCAATTTTTTTTCATTTTTCATGATTAAAGATTAACCCTCCCCTACAATACTGTAGCAGGAGGTACACTGTAAAAACACAAAATTTTGAAAATTGTTACCACGGGAACTTACGACGACAATCACGATTATAAAGTATAATGATTTTCCTATGATTTGCAAATCAATTTAGCCGTGTGTTACATCGTTAACTTAAACTCGTTAACCAGAGAACTTTTTCGACACTGGACACCCTACTCTATGTTTTAATCACATCAATATTACAATGAAAAATATCCATTCCTTTTCCAGACAGTGGATCATGGATGCATTCAGTTACGTCCACAACCCGGGTACAAAACCACTTGTTTATAAATCGATTCCAGATTTATTTTACAACAAGATAAAGGAGAAAGGTGATTTTGAAGCATTCGTACACCATAAATCTGATGGATCAAGGCATTCGATCAATACTTCAACACTCAAAGAAAAATCACAAAAGTTTGCAGGATTCCTTGCACGTAACGGGATCAAGCCGGGCGACAGACTAGCTATATGTGGTCCAAATTCCATTAACTGGGTTATAGGGGAATTGGGAATCATAATAGCAGGTGCTGTGTCTGTACACGTTTCTATTGGTCAATATAACGCTACAGATGTGTTAGAAATACTTCATTTGACTAAATGCAGGATGCTTTTAGTCGACACTGGAGAAAACGGAGAATATCGGAGTCCGTTAACACATATATTAAAATCATGGATTTTAGTCGGCGTATCCTTGGCAGAGAATGTCCGCACAGTGCTCTTAAGGAGAGACGATGCTTTTGAAAATTATCGCAGTATCGAGTCTATAATAAACACACATGCCGAGGAAACAGAATTTCCGATTATCAATCCAGAGGATCCATGTGCTGTATTTACAACTTCTGGAACTTCGGGAAAACCTAAGATGGTGGAATATTTGCATTTCAGTTTAGGAAATTATGTTATGGCAAATGATATCGTGAAGGAAAATAACGTTTCATCGATGTACAATGATCGACCGTTTGTGTGGCTCGGAGGATATCCTATCTTTAACATATGTTTTGGCCAAAAACGAATATTCACTGATACAGCTATGAGAGGATCATCCATAAATACAATATGGGACATTATACAATTAGAAAAATGCTGTCATGCGTTTATGTGTTCATATTTACTTGATGATTTGATAAGGCTGAAGAAAGGGAAGAACAATTTCAAACTGAAGTATTTAATTACCGGAGGTCAAGCGTTTGATGCCAAATATCTCAAACTTATAGGTGAGGTTACAGAGTATTTCATCACTGGGTATGGTTCTACGGAGGTTTCAGGCGTTTCTCACATTGGATTTGAAAATGCAAATGATTCTTATCTAGAAGGTAATACAGGGAAACCAGCACCATTTGTTGAAGTAAAAATCGTTGATGCCTTTGGTAAGATTACCCGGCAGGGAAACCTTGGAGACATATGCGTACGCAGTCCTCTGATGATGAGGAGATACCTGTGTAACGAAGAGGCTAATGTCCAAGCATTTATTAAAGGTGGATGGATAAGAATCGGAGATATTGGTTACATTTCCTCTGAGGGAGATATTGTGGTCAGGGGTCGAACCAAGGACATTATATCACGTGGTACAAGAAAAATAATACCACAGTCTATTGAAGAAATCATTTTGAAAATGAAGGGTATTCAATCGGTTATTGTGGTTGCAGTACCAGATGAGCGGCTCCATGAGGAAGTGTGTACTTGTTTTGTGTCCGAACCTGATTCTGTTATTACCCCAGATGATGTTGAACAATACTGTAGGAAGAAATTTCTTGGCGAAGAGGCTGTAGACGGACTGGGTCAAATGCCAAAATATTTCTTGAAATTCGAAAGATTTCCAAATCTTTCGAATGGAAAAATAGATAAAAATTGTATAAAGAGGAAAGCCATCAAACGACTATAGAACTGTAGAATCAAGAAAACGATCTTTACATCACAACTCATCAAATCACATTTGGACCTGCCCATTTAGAAATGGTTAAATCCACTCTCAGAACTCAGGGGTGTATATTTAAGAATCAAACGTTTATAATAGTTATACATGCAATATGAACTTGTTCGGCCCCGATTTACATATTGAACAACAGAAAGACGTTGGATAATCACACATTTAAGATTGTTTTGAGAAAACCAAATCATAGTCAGATATTGAGCGATTGAAAATGTTAATGCAAATAACTGTATTACTATGTTGTATTGTTATGTATGTCGGAAAATGAAATCTAGAAATAAAACATTGCTATATGTATCTTCTATGCGGTACGTTTGCTTATTCTCAATTTCAAAATTTTAACTCAGTGTTTTACTCACCACCACAATGTTATACTTATATGGAGAAAATGTAAGCTATAGATGACATATCACCAACTTTTACCGCCATAGTTTAACACAAATACAGTTAGTGTTATATAACGTATAGCGTATAATCATAACACGAGGCCATATTTCTCAATCCCATATTAAAGATGCGGGACCCTAACTTTGTATACTGTCTAGGCACGTCTATGTCAGAGATAACTAAATACCCGGGCAATCGGTTGGTTGAAAAAGTGTAGGGAGCGGAGCTGCTATTTTGAATATAAGCTGGTCTCTGGGCATATCGGTTGGTATATATTTTTATATTTTTACACGGTAAAATAATGTATTATGAATTGAAAATGTTGAATCAGCATAATTTTACTGGAATTTTCCTGAGAAGTACAGTAAAACCTGCTATAGTGACCACCTGTATATAAGGATCACCTGTCTATAAAGGTCAGTTTTGAAAAGTACCATGACTGCATACTTCAACTAAATTAAACCTGTGTATAAGGGTCACCTGTACATAAAAGTCAATATTTTCTGGTTCCTTGGGTGGCCCCTATATACAGGTTTTACTGTATTTGAATTGGGGATCCTCTGTCCATTCACTGCGAAACAGCTGGGGTTTGACATATGCACATGTGACAGAAAAACAAGATGGTCAAGCCTATGTTTTGTGTTTATTTTCTGATTGCGGAAAAGACGCGGAACAGGTCCATTTATAATTTATAGGTCAACACTAGCTCGTAAGATGATATATACGGGAAAACGTTAGCATTGTCGCCTATAGAAAACTATCTAGTTGTCTCTGATTTATATATGAACTTGGCCAAAAGTTTACTTTTACGAAATTTGAGTTTTACGAATCGTCTGTTGTAATAACGCACGCAGTAGTGAAATTCTTGCAATTCCTCTCTCTCTCTCTGTCTCTCTCTGTCTCTCTCTCTGATGGGGGTGGCTGTGGGTGGGTGGGGTGTGGGTGGTGGTGTGGGTGGGATGTGGGTGTGGATGTGGGTGTGGGTGGGGGTGTGGGGGTGGGGGTGGGGGTGTGGGTGTGGGTGTGGTGTGTTGTGTGTGTGGTGTGTGGGGTGTGTGGGGTGTGTGGGGTGTTGAAGGTGTGTGGGGTGTATAGGGTGTTGGGGGTGTTGGGATGTGGGGGTTGGGGGTGTGGGGGTGTGGGGTGTGGGGGTGTGGGGTGTGGGTGTGTGTGGTGTGGGTGTGTGTGGTGTGGGTGTGTGTGTGTGTGTGTGTGTGGGTGTGTGTGTGTGTGTGTGTGTGTGTGTGTGGTGTGGTGTGTGGTGGTGTGTGTGTGTGTGTGTGTGTGTGTGGTGTGTGTGGGTGTGTGTGGTGTGGGTGTGTGTGTGGTGTGGGTGTGTGTAGTGTGGGGTGTGTGTGTGTGTGGTGTGGGGTGTGTGGTGTGGGTGTGTGTGTGTGGGTGTGGGTGTGTGGGTGTGGGTGTGTGTGGGTGTGGGTGGGTGTGGTGTGGGGGTGTGGGTGTGTGTGGTGTGGGTGTGTGTGGTGTGTGTGTGTGGTGTGTGTGTGGTGTGTGTGTGGTGTGTGTGTGTGTGTGTGTGTGTGTGGTGTGTGTGTGTGTGTGTGTGTGTGTGTGTGTGTGTGTGTGTGTGTGTGTGTTTGTGTGTGTGTGTGTGTGTGTGTTTGTGTGTGTGTGTGTGTGTGTGTGTGTGTGTGTGTGTGTGTGTGTGTGTGTGTGTGTGTGTGTGTGTGTGTGTGACAACCTAGACTAACAGACAATACCAGATATGTTGTACTTGAAAGAGGAATCTAAAAAGAGGGGGCATCGTCAATTATAAATATAATGACAGCTAGTGGCGGGTGGTTCAGAGCTGGTGACGTTGGTTATATTTCGAAATGATAATTCGAGGTAGAAACCGAAGATAAAATATCACGTACGTTGTACTCGCAATATAATGTAATATGTGTTTAAACCACAGTTAAAAGTATTTACAATTTCACTACAATTAATTTATTTCGAAAACAATTTCTCGTTTTTCGGCTATTTAGAATATTTTTGTTTTGCCAACATTGACAGTTAGTTTCCACTCATCAAAATGATTGTTATATCTATATTTAAACAAATATGTAACCATTTAAAATATATATATATTAAATATTATATTATTTCAACTGACATGCCAATAGATAATGCTGGCTTCTGGCATCTCCGTGGTAGAAAACATACATTAAAAAGAATATTTGAGATTTTATATACAGAGGTAAGGTAAGTTATTGACATAGGGATATTGAAAATCGAATTTAAAGCTCTTGTTGAGCCGTATATGTACCAAATGTGATGGGAATATGTTCCGCATTTATTTCATTTGGACTCGACTGTGTACTCGACTTTGACAGGTCAACAGGGGATGCCTACGCCTCCATGCCACTTGATCCCACCTGTGGATTTTCAGAGGTCGTGATTGTCAAATATTTACCAGATTTGTATATGTATCCTGGACATCCTGAAGATTTATATTTTGGTATCTGATATTTTCTATATAAAAAAGTGTTACTTATAAAATTGAACACAAACGCGATGTTTAATACCCCTCAATCACCTGCTTACGGTATTTACATCTTACAAATTATCCGATATACCACAGCGTGTTCGATATATAAGATTTCTTATAAAGAGGTAAACTACTAAGTAACAAATTATTGGCACAAGGTTTGATCGCGTTTGATGTCAACGGCCGGCAAATTTTACGGTCGATATAATAGTCTTGTTTGCGATTACTGTGTTCCATTAAATGGAATTTTAAGTTACCTGATCGATAACGGTTGTTGAGTTCAAATTGGAATGAGGATTCATTCCTAACTGATTTCATTTGAATTTGGCTATGGACGCACAGCGGGTTGAATGGTCAACATGGGATGTTTTCACCTCCATGACACCTGATCTCATTTTCCCAGAAATCTGTGTTTAACCAGTATTCACCAGATTTGTATAGCATCCTGGACAATCTGGTGCCTGAGATTTTTATATCAAAAAGTGATGCTTATAAAATTGTACACAAACACGATGTTTCGATCAAATAGTTTATATCAAAGTGTTTTATGTTTTTCATTTTGCATATAAGAAGATAGAATAGATTTAATGAAAGAAACATCATTGGAACATTATTCTCCGCATCTCAAGTCATGTCATTATCCATGTATACATGTTCATGTATCGTGCATCAAGAAACGTATTACTATCCATTGACCGTCAAGCAAAAAGAAAATAAAAAGAAAAAATGTCGGTAAAATGTTAAAATATCGTTCGATAGGAGGCGTCCCAATGTACGTTACGAACAGCTGTTTTTAATTTAGATTAGACACTGTCATACTGTTCTGGTGAGGAACTCGAGTTTACTATTTCTCGGAAAATAATCGGTAAATAGCTGAAGGCAATAATTTCACTCAAACATTTCGGTAAATGTTTGACACATTTTATAATTCTATTTGAAATCTCAAATCTTATTTTCATATTTATTTAAAAGGGGCATTAACTGTGTTTAAATGTACTGTAACAAATACGAACAGGCTGAGCTTATCAATTGCTAGTGAAGAAGAGAAAAACATGGGTTCCTGAAATAATTTTCACAAAATTTAAGAATGCCAGTGCATAACTCTTTTATGTTGTTGTATATCTAAGAAGTAAAAAAGGAAACAACACAGCTACTGTCCCTTTAATATAAAACTAGATTGTTCCTTACATTAACCTTTTTATCACCGTTTTGTGGTAAAGTATTTTCAATTGTATAATACGTATTGTGTAATAACAAACCATCAATCGTCATCATATCCGCTAGCATCTACTTTCATTGTTTTACTTTGCTTTAGAATTTACATTGCATCAACGAAGCCTACCCCTCATTACTTACTCTCACCTCAATTGTCGGCACGTGCATACAGGAAATAGAACTTCCGAAGATTTATCCTGAAGATACAGCTGTAGTATTTACAACTTCCGGAAGTACTGGGAAACCGAAAATGGTAGAACATACGCATTTCAATATCTTGAATATTGATATGAATCTGATAGATGAAGATGTCATATACTACAATGACCGACCTTTTGTATTGGTTGGGGCTCTCCGCTTTTAGACCTATCCCTATCTCAGAGACGAATTTTTACCGATACTTCGTTATCGGTTGCAGGATCATCTATCATACAGGTTCGAAAATCAAAATAACTGACAAGATATACATATTTGCTACTATTACAATTTAACATATTCATTTTCGACATCTCTCTTTAAAATCATGTTAAGTATATACTTTCTGGTTTTAAACAGCCAACACATTTCCCGAAGTACTTAATATAAATATATTTTACATAAACGACATAAAACCTGGTTACTAGTATTCAATATTATCACAATCATCTGTTTTAACTTTAAATAAGCAGAAAATATCATATTTATCTGTCATATCGATAAACAGATATGGCTTTTGGACATAGCAGCATCTCACATATATTTTCGTTCGTGTATCAGTGGCATACTTTGGAGTAACCCCTCAATACTAGGTCAACTCGATAAGACAAAAAACTGGAGTCAAATGTATGTTTCAACAGAGTTTAATTTAGTTCAGAAAACTTCATACACTGTTCTGGCAAGGAGAACGAGTTAACAATTGGTGTAGGTAAAAGGACCTGAACACCATTATATAACTTTACATTTCGGTAAGTGTTTAACACCTTTTGTAACTTCGATATTGATCATTGATTAAATATTTAATTTCAATACTTTTTCGTGATTTCAATCAATTTTCTTTGTAGTTAAGATATCATGAATATATTTATAGGTGATCTCAAAACGTATTTTTGATGTTGACTCGTTGATACTTAATTATTCCATTGATAAGCTATTCTGTCTTATCGCCGCTTTGCAAGTCATCGTGATAAAATATTGAAAATGCATATTTCTCCAATTGATTTTCAGGGCGTGTCTTCAATCCTCCAGGTGTTTTCAACTTGAAGTAAAAATCCATTAGAAATGTCACGGACAGGCACATTTTTAGAAAAAAAATCTAAAATTTGGAAGGCCTAAAAATCATTACAATTATCTTTCACGCCCATCTATACCGTCAGTCGGCATCCAATCTTAAATTTCTTTTATTTACTTTTTTTAGATTTTGAAAACAAATACAATGGAGTACTTCAGCTACGTTCACAAGCCTGGAATAAAACCACTATCGTATAGGACGATAACACAAACTTTGCACAAGAAAAAGGAATATGAAAACATAGAGGCATTTGTCCATCATAAATCTGATGGATCTCGAGAATCAATTACTTACAAAGACTTGAAAGATAAGTCAATAAAGTTTGCTCGTCACCTTATTAGCATCGGCATCAAATCAGGCGATAGAGTAGCTTTATGTGGTCCAAATTCTATCAACTGGATTATTGGAGAAATGGGAGTGATAACGGCTGGGGCTGTTGTCGTCCATGTTTCCATTAGCCAAAGTGACGCAAAAGATGCTACGGAAATACTTAATTTGGCCGAGTGCAAGGCTTTACTAATTGATACTGGAGAAGATGCCGAATACACTGACATATTAGGTCATTTATTGAAATCTTGGAATGTCGAAGACAACTCGTTAAAACGGGATATGAAAACGGTATTACTTCGCATGAACGAGGCCTACCCCTCATTACTTACTCTCACCTCAATTGTCGACACATGCATACAGGAAATAGAACTTCCGAATATTTATCCTGAAGATACAGCTGTAGTATTTACAACTTCCGGAAGTTCTGGGAAACCGAAAATGGTGGAACATACGCATTTCAATATCTTAAATATTGATATGAAACTGATAGATGAAGATGTCATATACTACAATGATCGACCTTTTGTATGGCTTGGGGGCTCTCCGCTTTTAGACCTATCCCTATCTCAGAGACGAATATTTACTGATACTTCCTTATCAGTTGCAGGGTCATCTACAGAACATATCTGGAATATCATTCGAATGGAGAAATGCAATCAAGCCCTTCTCTTACCATATTTCCTGGATGATTTGTTGAAAATGAAAGACAAAATTGACAAATATCAGTTGAAATATATTCTGACTGGTGGACAGATAGTCAACAGTAAATACCTGCAAGTATTAGGTATATTTACTGAACGTCTTAGTGTTGGATATGGATCTTCCGAAGTATTGGGCATTTCTATCATAACATTTGAAAATGCGAATGTAGTTAAAGTAGAAGGCAATACCGGCAAAGCATTTGAAAATGTTGAAGTAAAAATTGTAGATCAATTTGGTCAAGTAACCGATAGAGGAGAACTTGGAGAAATATGCGTGCGCAGCCCATTTTTAATGAAAGGTTATCTCCACAACGAAGAAGCCAATAAAACAGTTTTTGCTAAAGGTGGGTGGTTCAGGACTGGTGACGTCGGTTATATATCGGTAACTGACGAAATTGTAATTCGTGGTAGAATCAAGGATGTCATATCACGTGGTACACGCAAGATAATTCCACAGTCGATAGAAGAAATCATAACTCCGATGAAAGGAATTCTTCATGTCGTGGTAATCGCGGTGCCGGACGAAAGACTGTATGAGGAAGTATGCGCTTGTTTTGTACTAGATGATAATTCTGACCTAACTCCAGACAGCGTTCAACGTTATTGTGAAGAAAAGTTTCTTAACAAAGGAACTGTTGATGGTTTAGGTGAAATGCCAAAGTATTTCCTAAATTTTGAGCATTTCCCCGAACTCCCTAACGGTAAAGTAGATAAAAACCAAATCAAATGTGATGCCATTAAAAAACTTTCAGAAATGTGAAGTATATTATACCTGATTCTGATTTGCTGTGAATTTCATTGAAGGACTCGCCGACCGGAATATACTGAATGATGCTATATGTATTCATGCGCAAATGAACATTTATTTCATGAAATATTTGAAATGCATTGGTTTTTTCACTTTATATTTAATAACAGGGCGTAGAAATCATTTTCATTCTATTCATTTCTAAATTCCCGTTCTACTAGACAGACTTGTGCTTTCAATAAGATTATATAAGTGATCTAGTCACTTTTCGTAATAGTCACCCGCATATGAAGTCTATATTTCACAAATAACACGATATGCCAGGGCGTATTCATCATATGAACATTTCATATACAGATGCAAGCTACTTACTGGCAAACTATTGACACAAAGATGTCGACAACCGCGTTTGATGTCAACGTTCCGCATAATTTACGGTCGGTATAATAGTCTTATAATGCCTGTTTCACTAGATGAAATGTTGAATTGCCTTTTCGTTGGCGGTTGTTGAGACGTCTGTACTTATTGTGACGAGGATTTGTTCCTCACGTATTTAATTTATACTTGACTGTAGACTCACAGCGGGTGTGACCGGTCGACAAGGGATGCTTACTCTTTCATGTCACCTGATCCCACCTCTTGGTTTCCAGAGGTCCGTGTTTGTCCATGTTTACCAGATTTGTATCTATATCCTGGACATTCTAAAGTTTTATACTTTGGTATCTAAGATATTTTATATTGTTTATCTGACAAACAGCGTGATAGGTTGACGTTCATGGAGATATACTAGAAACTTCCAGTTGTCTCCCTGTAATTTTTCATTTTTTATGGTCAGTTGTCCAATCGCTTATAATGACTTTTGGTGTCTATAATCATACTTCCTCTTTTGATTGATTTGGATAACTCACGGTGGTTGTGACCAATAGACAGGACACTCGATTCCAACTTCGAATTTCCAGGGTGCTGTCGTTGATATATTGACGACGTTTTATTAATTAATATTGTCAGTTTTCGTACATGTGGAAATATAAAAACCTCAGATACCAAAGTGTAAATCAATAGAATGTCCAGGACATAGATACAAATCCGATAAAAAATGGACAAACACGGACCTCTGGAAACCAAGAGGTGGGATCAGGTGACATGGAGGAGTAAGCATCCCCTGTCGACCGGTCACACCCGCCGTGAGTCCACAGTCAAGTCCAGTGAAACACGTGAGGAGTGTATCCTCGTCACAATTGGTACAGACGTCTCAACAACCGCCAACGAAAAGGCAACTCAACATTTCACTTAGTGAAACAGAGTAGTTGCAAAGAAGACTATTATACCGACCGTAAAACTTGCGGAACGTTGACATTAAACGCGGTTTTCGATATCCCTTGTGTCAATAATTTGTCAGTGAGTAGTTTACCTCTGTATATGAAATCTTCATATGTTGTGCACGCCCTGGCATATCGGATCATTTGTGAAATATAAGTTCCATATGCAGGTGACTGAGGTATATTACTACTTAAATGTGGAAAATTTACGATGGGAAAGCCGAAATCGTCGCGTTTATCGTATAGCTTCGTAGCTAATTTCCCGTCTGTGTTTATGTTAAGTAAAATGTCTAAGTATGAAGCGTGTGTGCTTGATTCTGTTGTATCTTTAATTTCTAGTTCGCTGGGATATATCGCATTGACATATGTATGAAAATTGTCATTATTAATTGACAAAACGTCGTCGATATATCTAAATGTCAAATTAAAAGACATCGCTAGCTTTTTTTTCTTTTGATTCAGCAGTTTCTGAATGAAGTCTGCTTCGTATGAATAAAGGAACAGGTCGGCCAATAAAGGAGCACAATTGGTTCCCATGGGAATGCCGACAGTTTGTTGAAAGACACGTCTCCGAACATTACAAATATATTGTCTATTAGAAATTCCAGCATGTTTTTTATATCAACTTCAGTATATTTATGTGTAGAATCAGAGTGGTGTTTGACAAAATAAGTATCCTGATAGCCAATCACTAGATATTTAAATTTTCGGGTACCACCTTTAGTGAAAAAGCAGTTGTCTATGATGCTGAAAAGTCTTTCTTTTAATTTTTCATGAGGAATAGTAGTGTAAAGAGTAGAGAAGTCATAAGTTTTTGATGCTGTGAATTTCGAGAAAAATTGTGTGCCTTCAAATTTTCTAAAAGCTGTTTTAGACTTTTTAAGTATCCACATCTGATTTACACCGCTTCTGGAATAAGCAACTGTACAGTATTGTTGAAGTTTCTCCTTAACGGCTGTAAATATCTTTGTAAGGAGTAAAGATAAATGTTTGGTAGAACATTTGCTGGATCCTGCTATGTCTCTTTGCTTATATGGGATTTTACGAAGTTTAGGTATCCAATATAAATATGGAAGCTCGAAATCGGTATCCGTTGTGGGTATATCAAATGAGCGCAATACGGATACGTGATTTTGAAGGATGTCGTCCTTTGAAAGTGAGCTACGTGTATATGTAGGATTACCAGAATTCATATTAAACCCAAGTTCTACTAATAAACAATTATAGTAATGCGCCTTACAAATAAAAACTATATTATTTGAGGCTTTGTCTGCTGGTACCAGTACATATTGGTCATGCAACCTATCCAGTTCAGTAACTACTTCTGGATCATTAAATACAGAGGGATAACGTGTTTTCATAGTCCCTTTTAAGTTTTCGAATACGAGATTTTATCAACCATCGTATGGCTTTCAGCCATTCAGACAAAGTGTCTGGTTCTTCGTCTTCATGTTTGGCCCCATCGTCTGGCATAATCTTCGACAGAATCCATAACTAAACTGAAATTCTGGCGCCAATTAAAGGAACGGGCTTCCCGGTATTTAGGGCCCCTTAAAATAAGATTTTTGAGGCTTTCATTTTCAACAATAGAAACGTCGCCGGTAATGACATGCCCGATAGCATTGTATTTGAAAGGAGATGAAGCACATGAACATGTGACAGTGTTGTGTAGAAGATGGTTGATGTCTAGGCACTGCAAAACCTGTTTGTAATTGAATAGCTTGGACGCGATGCTAGGTGTATAGCTATATGAAATGCAAGTCGTGGTCTTCAGTTTAAAATATGGTGGAATACAGGACTGAACTTTTTTTTGATTTAGAACATTGCCAATGTTTAAAGCGTCTATGCCTTTATTTGTAAATTTGAGTTTAAGGAAAAGACGTTTCTGTTCAGCACAGTCATTGTTTGTAACACGTGCAGGCTTAAACAGTCTGTGATAAGCTATGTCCATTATAATGGAGTTCAGTATGTATTCTGGGGTTGAAGAATCCGTGTAGGGGCTCACTCTTGCTTCTTCAAAAAGTTTATTGAGATATGTAAAAGGAACAGAATAAAGCATGCTGCGAATGTGATGAAGACCCAATATTTTATTAGCGTAAGGTAAAAGAGATGAAAAAGTGACATCATGTATGTATGGACGGTTGTAAGAACGATCTCCGTGACTTCGTTTACGTCTTACGTTAGAATTAAAAAAGTTCCATCACATTAACGCCTTTACACAGTGGGCTTGATAGATTGCCCACACTTTGTATATTGTCATTACATCCATAGGGATATGCAGTGCCAAGCTGTTTAATCCAAAATTCTTCACGTTGTCTACGGAAGGGGGTACTCAAGGTGGGATTGTTGGTCCAGTGGTATATTTTTTCAATTATACGCACTCTCATAGACAAGATGGAATGGTCAGGAGAGTTGAAATGTCGATAGAGTATCTGGTTACCCCCATTATTAATCTCGAATCGATGACCAGATACTCTTTTATTTAAGGGCCCCTTAGTTTCGCCAACATAAATCAAACCACACAAGGCACACTCAATTCCGTAAACAACGTTAGATGATTTGCAGTCTAGATCATCCCAGCTTCTGGTGTTGTAATGCTTATTTTGTCAGATTGCTGGTGAACACTTGATTGGTTATTAATAAATGACATGTTTTACAATTTTTGACAGAACATTTAGAAATTGTTGGTATATTATTAGAAAATGAACTATCAAGAATGTCGTCAAGTGGAATCTGACAATTTTTTATGGGAACATAAGCATTATTATGTTTATACCATAACTGGTCATCTTTTGACTGTACATATGTAGAATTTTTAATGTCCCGAAGGACAACCCGGGGGAGCACCAAACAATCTCTGTGAGTCTGTGCTCCCTATAGACCTCACAGAAGGACACCTTTTTATACTGGGCGCCGTGTCATCCAGTATGCAATAGTTTGGTATTTGTATATCCATTAAAAGCATATGTACCGAGTGACAAGTATCCTCGGGGACAATATGTCCACCAGCAGTGATACGTACTCGGTGGTAAAAATATAAAAACCTCAGATACCAAAGTGTAAATCAATAGAATGTCCAGGACATAGATACAAATCCGATAAAAAAATGGACAAACACGGACCTCTGGAAACCAAGAGGTGGGATCAGGTGCCATGGAGGAGTAAGCATCCCCTGTCGACCGGTCACACCCGCCGTGAGTCCACAGTCAAGTCCAGTGAAACACGTGAGGAGTGTATCCTCGTCACAATTGGTACAGACGTCTCAACAACCGCCAACGAAAAGGCAACTCAACATTTCACTTAGTGAAACAGAGTAGTCGCAAAGAAGACTATTATACCGACCGTAAAACTTGCGGAACGTTGACATTAAACGCGGTTTTCCATATCCCTGTGTCAATAATTTGTCAGTGAGTAGTTTACCTCTGTATATGAAATCTTCATATGTTGTGCACGCCCTGGCATATCGGATCATTTGTGAAATATAAGTTCCATATGCAGGTGACTGAGGTATATTACTACTTAAATGTGGAAAATTTACGATGGGAAAGCCTAATCGTCGCGTTTATCGTATAGCTTCGTAGCTAATTTCCCGTCTGTGTTTATGTTAAGTAAAATGTCTAAGTATGAAGCGTGTGTGCTTCATTCTGTTGTATCTTTAATTTCTAGTTCGCTGGGATATAAATTCCAGCAATCTAGAAATTGAAGATACAACAGAATCAAGGACACACGTTTCCTACTTGGACATATTATTTACTATAAGAACAGGCGGGCACACTATGCGAAAAACGCGGCGATTTCGACTTTCCAATGTCAATTTACCACATTTTAGAAGTAATACACCACAATCACCTTTATATGGTGTTTATATATCACAAATGATCCGATATGCCAGGGAGAGTTCAGCATATAAACATTTCATATATAGAGATAAACTACTTATTGACAGATTAATGTCACAGGTATATAATGCGTTTGATGTCCACTCTCCGTAACTTTTACGGTTCGTATAATGACCTTGTTTGTGATTACTCTCTTTCACGATATGCTGTGCTGCTCGACAGCACTAGTTTAGTTGTATGCAGTAGCCCTGATGAGGATTTGTTCCTCACTTATTTCATTTGAATTTGACTCTGGACTCACGGCGGATGTGACTGGTCAACAGGGGATGCTCACTCCTTCATGACACCAGGGCCTGACAATATAAACCTTAAGGATTACTTAAGCCAAAAACCTCTGCTCAACTCTGGTTAATACTGAAATCTGATTGATTAAACGGGACAAGTACAGAATATTATCAGACTTGATCCCACCTCTGGATTTCCAGAGGTCCATGTTTGTCCAATGTTGACCAGATTTGTATAAGTATCCTGAACTTCCTGAATAACAATACTTTGGTGTCTTGATTTGCATACCCTGTCTACAATCCTTTTAACATGTTAGGTTTCCACGATATTTACTGAATGAACATAGGAAGATGTGTGTGTATAAAACTAAACTACAAAACCAAAATAATAATTGCTAACATTTTCATTGATATTTGTTTATTTCTGTGGTAGTTTACGTTATTAAGTTATCCACTTGCTTGATTTCGACAATGATACTTTATAACCATGTAACAAATAACATCTCATTCGTATTCCGGATGTGTATGTTGATGCGTGTTTGCATCCTAGTGTGTATGTGTGTGTTATTTGTTATTTAAATCATTTCGTCTTGAGATGAGGACAGGTCGTCCTAAAAATTTGAGTAAATTTGAGTCATTTTAGTGCTTTGATTTATCTATATATAAATCATGAATATACGATTTCACGTTTGTCTGTAATTTTGAACAACAATAATTCACGAAATGTCTGCATAGTCGAATGTATCAACAATCCATTGACAAAAATAACGTTCCTGTGTTTCCGATTGCAATAATATTATCAATCCAAAGTTAAACGTGTTTCTCTCTTATTTATAAAGTGACAAATTTGTAATCATTTGTAAAGGATTCTTTACATGTGTTAAGTACTTCTGCTATGTAACTAAAATGACTAACGAGCACCTAGGATAAAAGTTAAATGAACAAAAAGGGAAGTTTCAATGCTTATTTTCTTATGCAATATATATATATATATATATATATATATATATATATATATATATATATTTCCATATTGAGCACAACACTAATGCGTGTATATCAATAAAATAGTTTCATTTCATTTTTAGACTCATGTTTCTCATTGATGTACACAACGAAACATTTTCAAGCTTCTAAATCAAATGTAACTTAAGATGTCATATAAGCACATGAGTAACCTGTGTTAAAATCAAGATAGTTAAAAATACAATTTCATTTGCATTCTTATCATGATCGATTTCGTATTTCTGGTATTTTTTTCGGCTATTTAAACAATTTTTCTTCGTGAACGTTTACTCATTATAATATTCAAGTTATATTTATATTCAAGAAAATATACAGCAATTTAAAATATCTAACAGCTCATCGTGATCATGACAGGCACATATTTATGATATTTTCAACACAATACTTAGTATCCTTATTACAATGACTTAACAACTTATCGCGGGGTAATTTGTTGTTATCATATACCAAATGACCATAGATGGAACAGAACCAAGCATGTCAAATCTTTTAATGTTTTCTAATTTGTATGAACTGCTAAAGAAGGTCTAGTGGTGGTGCGGTCGATTCGCAAGGAGAAGGTAATTGGTCATACCTTAGATGACATATGCTCAGCGCAACAAGTAAGAATCACAGGTGTCCCCTGTCACGGCATGTGTGTGTCATATAAAAACACTCACAGTACTTCAATATCTCGACAAATAATTCATCGTTATTAATTACATTTTCTGTTAAAAATCATTATCATACAGGTTCGAAAATCAAAATAACTGACAAGACATACATATTTGCTACTATTACAATTTAACATATTCTTTTTCGACATCTATATATGCTTATCTCTTTAAAATCATGTTAAGTATATACTTTCTGGTTTTAAACAGCCAACACATTTCCCGAAGTAATAAATATAGATACATTTTACATAAACGACATAAAACCTGGTTACTAGTATTCAATATTATCACAATCATCTGTTTTAACTTTAAATAAGCAGAAAATATCATATTTATCTGTCATATCGATAAACTGATATGGTTTTTGGACATAGCAGCATCTCACATATATTTGTTTGCCTATAAATCGTTCGTGTATCAGTGGCATACTTTGGAATAACCCCTCAATACTAGGTCAACTCGATAAGACAAAAAACTGGAGTCAAATGTATGTTTCAACAGAGTTTAATTTAGTGCAGAAAACTTCATACACTGTTCTGGCAAGGAGAACGAGTTAACAATTGGTGTAGGTAAAAGGACCTGAACACCATTATATAACTTTACATTTCGGTAAGTGTTTAACACCTTTTGTAACTTCGATATTGATCATTGATTAAATATTTAATTTCAATACTTTTTCGTGATTTTAATCAATTTTCTTTGTAATTAAGATATCATGAATATATTTATAGGTGAATTCAAAACGTATTCTTTATGTTGACTCGTTGATACTTAATTATTCCATTGATAAGCTATTCTGTCTTATCGCCGCTTTGCAAGTCATCGTGATAATATATTGAAAATGCATATTTCTCCAATGGATTTTCAGGGCGTGTCTTCAGTCCTCCAGGTGTTTTCAACTTGAAGTAAAATCCATTAGAAATGTCGCGGACAGTCACATTTTTAGAAAAAAAATCTAAAATTTGGAAGGCCTAAAAATCATTACAATTATCTTTCACGCCCCCTCTAAACCGTCAGTCGGCATCCAATCTGAAATTTCTTTTATTTACTTTTTTTAGATTTTGAGAACAAATACAATGGAGTCCTTCAGCTACGTTCACAAGCCTGGAATAAAACCACTATCGTATAGGACGATAACACAAACTTTGCACAAGAAAAAGGAATATGAAAACATAGAGGCATTTGTCCATCATAAATCTGATGGATCTCGAGAATCAATTACTTACAAAGACTTGAAAGATAAGTCAATAAGGTTTGCTCGCCATCTTATTAGCATCGGCATCAAATCATGCGATAGAGTAGCTTTATGTGGTCCAAATTCTATCAACTGGATTATTGGAGAAATGGGAGTGATAACGGCTGGGGCTGTTGTCGTCCATGTTTCCATTAGCCAAAGTGACGCAAAAGATGCTACGGAAATACTTAATTTGGCCGAGTGCAAGGCTTTACTAATTGATACTGGGGAAGATGCCGAATACACTGACATATTAGGTCATTTATTGAAATCTTGGAATGTCGGAGACAACTCGGTAAAACGGGATATGAATACGATATTACTTCGCATGAACGAGGCCTACCCCTCATTACTTACTCTCACCTCAATTGTCGACACGTGCATACAGGAAATAGAACTTCCGAAGATTTATCCTGAAGATACAGCTGTAGTATTTACAACTTCCGGAAGTACTGGGAAACCGAAAATGGTGGAACATACGCATTTCGGTATCTTGAATATTGATATGAATCTGATAGATGAAGATGTCATATACTACAATGATCGACCTTTTGTATGGGTTGGGGGCTCTCCGCTTTTAGACCTATCCCTATCTCAGAGACGAATATTTACTGATACTTCCTTATCAGTTGCAGGATCATCTACAGAACATATCTGGAGTATTATTCGAATGGAGAAATGCAATCAAGCCCTTCTCTTACCATATTTTCTAGATGATTTGTTGAAAATGAAAGACAAAATTAACAAATATCAGTTGAAATATATTCTGACTGGTGGACAGATAGTCAACAGTAAATACCTGAAAGTATTAGGTATATTTACTGAACGTTTTGGTGTTGGATATGGATCTTCGGAAGTATTGTTCATTTCTTTAAAAACATACGAAAATGCAGGTACTATTTTAGTAGAAGGCAATACCGGCAAAGCATTTGAAAATGTTGAGATAAAGATTGTGGATCATTTTGGTCAAGTAACCGAGAAAGGAAAACTTGGTGAAATATGCGTGCGCAGCCCATTTTTAATGAAAGGTTATCTGCACAACGAAGAAGCCAATAAAACAGTTTTTGCTAATGGCGGGTGGTTCAGAACTGGAGACATAGGTTATATTTCGGTGACTGATGAAATTGTAATTCGTGGTAGAACCAAAGATGTCATATCACGTGGTACACGCAAGATAATTCCACAGTCGATAGAAGAAATCATAACTCCGATGAAAGGAATTCTTCATGTCGTGGTAATCGCGGTGCCGGACGAAAGACTGTATGAAGAAGTATGCGCTTGTTTTGTAATAGATAATAATTCTGACGTCAATCCAGACAGCGTTCAACGTTATTGTGAAGAAAAGTTTCTGAACAAAGGAGCCGTTGATGGTTTAGGTGAAATGCCAAAATACTTCTTTAACTTTGAGCATTTCCCTAAACTCCCCAACGGTAAAGTAGATAAAAACCAAATTAAAGCTGATGCCATTAAAAGACTATCAGAAATGCAAAGTAAATAATACACCATCCTGAATTTCATATTTTTACAATGCCTCATTGTTCTCATGCGCAGTCATACGCTATGGAACATTCCTTTTACTTGTTTTACAAACCTCTTAATGAAATTATTAAATATTGCACTATGATCATTCATGCAGCCAACGAATGTAAATTTCTTTGTGGTTTTTTTATTTCTCAAACAGTTTTGACAGTTCATAGAGAAATGTGGAATCAGTTTTGACAATTCATAGAGAAATGTGGAATCAGATTTGACAGTTCATAGAGAAGTGTGGAATCAGATTTGACAATTCATAGAGAAATGTGGAATCAGTAATATTAGAGTATGCCGATATGTCTACTTCTTGTCCAATAGTCTGCATTTTGTGTTTAACTGTACATGTTATATAGACAGCATTCCCGTAACAACTTTAATTTCTACGATATTTTATAGATTTAACATAAATAGATCAATAAAATATACAACATACAATATATACATAACTATGTGTTCAAAGTTTGATATCAGTGTTGAACTACTGCATCGTCAGATTAGTTAAAATTCGTCTTTTCAAACGAAACACTAGTATGATTAATCCTGAAATGTCTTTTTCACCTATGTTAATGACATACATAGTGTGAACCTAGAATTGAAGTTCAATGATCTCAAAGTACTGTTTAATGGTTCGAATAGATATCGAATTTAGAACTAAGATTCGCCGGAAATACTTCAGCTTTAGCAAACGTCAGCAATAGGAGGAATTTGTTATCGAGGTCGACAAACTCGAGACTATGTTAATTTTGCTGTAATAGGTCACTTGAACTACTGATAAGAATTTTTTTGACACTGTTAAACGGCTGAATTACCGTCATGTTAAATTAAACGATACATTCAGCATATATATATATATATATATATATATATATATATATATATATATATATATATATATATATATATATATATATATATATGTTAAATTAAACGATACATTCAGCATATATATGTATATATATATATATATATATATATATATATATATATATATATATATATATATATATATATATATATTTATTGTATACAGTGAAACTTGAGTATAGAGACCCCCAACAAAACCAGTCTTTATAGGTAGGTGGTATTTATATAGAGGTTGATTTGTACACAAATGGTACTATTGGGGACAGCAAAAACGATCTTTGTTTCCAGGTGGTCTTTACAAGCAGATCTTACTGTAGTTGGAAAATTTCGCTCTCATTTAATTTTAGCCCTTAGATGAAAGGATCAATTGATGTTTAATATGTTTGCTGTCGTTAATGGGCGAAAAAGCAGGGGTGTAAATGGGCAAAAATGACCAGCAATGTAAATGGGCGAAAATAAGTAGGTATAGACGGGCGAAAATTAGCAGGGGTGTAAATGAGCAAAGATAAGCAGGGAGGTGTAAATGGTAGAAAATAACCAGGGTGAAAATGGTCGAAAAATAAGCAGAGATTTTAATACACGAAAATAAGCAGGGGTGTAAATAATCGAAAATAAGCAGAGGTGTTAACAGGCTGAAATAAGCAGGAGTGTAAACAGGCGAAAATAAGCAGGGGTGTAAATACACAAAAAAGTAGGGTGATCGACGGGCGAAAATAAGTAGGGTTGTAAATGGGCAAAAACAAGCAGGGGTGTAAATGGGCAAACAATTAAAGCACGAGTGTAAATGGTCGAAATTAACCAGCGGAGTAAATATGCAAAAATAAAATGGCGTGTAATTGCGCGAAAATAAGCAAGGTGTAAATGAGCGAAAATAAGCATGAAAATAAGCAGGGTGTAAATGAGCGAAAATAACCAGGGGTGTAAATATGCCAAAATAAAACGGGGTGTAAATGAGCGAAAAAAGCAGGGTGTAAATGAACGAAAATAAGCAGGTAAAAAATAAGCAAGGGTGTAAAAGCGCAAAAATAAGCAAGGGTGTAAATGCGCCTAAATATGGACGAAAATAAGCAGGAGTGTATATGGTAAAAAATAAGCAGGGGTGTAAATGGGCGAAAATAAGCAGGGTGTAAATGTAAATGAGCAAAAATAAAAAGGGGTAAATAGGCAAAAATAAGAAGGGGTGTAAATAGGCAAAAATAAGAAGGGGGGGGGGTAAATAGGCAAAAATAAGAAGGGGTGTAAATGGGCGGAAATATGGGCGGAAAAAATGCAGAGGTGTAAATGATAGAAAGTATGCAGGGGTATAAATTACCAGGTAAACAGTATATACGGTAGATATAAACATTGGATTCTACTTCATTGCATAACCAAAATGTCTCAGATAATTATGCAAATAACAGGACTATGTAATTAATGGAATAGTATATTATGGTGAACAATGGCGATCTGTGTTCATCAAAACGTGAGTCCGTGAGTCCATAGCCGCATTCAAACGATACCAGTCACCAGTTGTGAGACTAGTCAAAAGTTGTGAGTCCAGCCACGTCCATAACAGTCACCAGTAGCCGTCCAGTCACGTCCATAATAGTATTAAGTTGCGAGTCCAGCCAAGAACATACCAGTCATCAGTTGTGAGGCAAGTCATGCCATACCAGTCACCAGCTTTAAGTCCAGTCATGTTATACCAGTCACCAGCTTTAAGTCCAGTCATGTTATACCAGTCACCAACTGTGAGTCAAGTAAAGAACGTACCAGTCACCAGTTGTGAGTCCAGTAAAGAACATACCAGTCACCAGTTGTGAGGCAAGTCATGTTATACCAGTCACTAGCTTTGAGTCCAGTCATGTTATACCAGTCACCAGCTGTGAGTCCAGTAAAGAACATACCAGTCACCAGTTGTGAGGCAAGTCATGTTATACCAGTCACCAGCTTTGAGTCCAGTCATGTTATACCAGTCACCACATGTGAGTCCAGTAAAGAACATACCAGTCACCAGCCGTGAATCATGTCATGTCATATCAGTCACCAGCTGTGAGCCAAGCAATGTTATACCAGCCACCTGCTGTGAGTTCATCCATGCCATACCAGTTACCAGTTGTTAATCCTGTCACATCCACGAGTCACCAGTTGAGAGTCCAGTCACCGGTTGCGAGTCCAATCTATACCAGTCAGGAGACCAATCATGTCCATACCAGTCAAAAGTTGTGAGTCAATCACGTCTATAATAGTCACCAGTTGTTAGTCCAGTCAAATTCATACCAGTCACCAGTTGTGAGTTCATAGTCAAATCTGTAGTCAGACACCTGATGTGAGTAGGGATTCCTTGTGGTATGGTTATACACCTATATAATTCTTATTTTCTAAAAATAAACTTTTCAAAATATAAAAGAACACTACTTCTGGGATGTCTTTGAGAGAGACACGAGAACAATGTTGTTGAGTCAGAACGTTCACCCAAACACGAATATCGACCCGTAACCCTGTTTTCGGTACAAATTTTCACACAACCTTTATATAAAGCAGGAGTGAGAAGATAAAAGATGACGAACCAATAATATTGCAATTATTGATCATCTTCGTGTTCGACTTCATGTTTTCCCCAATGTGTTCTCGTTGATTTGGCGAGATCTAATGAGAACATGCACTACAGCCACCAAATTGTTCCGACCAAGGACACTACTGAAATTTATCTTGCTATCTTTTTTAAAAAGGTTTGGTTGATCACTCGCTTACCTGTGCAAGTCCACTAGCTTTCCACACTCTATATTATAATATGATTATGAAGCAGATTTCATTCAGAAGCTTCAGAATTTAATGAAAAGCTAGAGATGGACTTAAGTTTGTTCCACGTTTTGTCAATGCGCTGTTTATATCCCGCAATTTATCCGATATGCGAGGATATGTTCAACATTAAGACATTTCATATATAGAGGTAAATTACTTACTGATAAGTTGTTGTCACAGAAATAATATTGGGAAACAACTTTTGATGTCAACGTCCTGCAAATTTTATGGTCGATACAACATTTTTGTTTGCAACTACTGTGTTTCACGAATTTTTAGTTCCCTGTTCGATAACTGTTGTCGAGTCCTCTTCAGCAACTGTGAGAAAGATTTAATCCTCACGTATTTCAGCCGAACTTGACTATGGACTCAAGGCGACTTGACTGTTCAACAAGGATGCTTACCCACAATATATCCGAAAAATTGTTGAGTGCAACGTAAAAAAAATATATAAAGAGCGTACAAAGAGTGTTGGATGGTACAACATTTCCCAGAGCTTACAGTGTTGGGTGGTAGAGCATTTCCCAGAACTTACAGAGAGAGTTGGATAGTACAGCATTCCCCAGAGATTACAGAGAGAGTTGGATGGTACAGCATTCCCCAGAGATTACAGAGAGAGTTGGATGGTACAGCATTCCCCAGAGTGTTGGATGGTACAGCATTCCCCAGAGATTACAGAGTGTTGGATGGTACAGCATTTTCCAGAGCTTACAGGGAGTGTTGGATGGTACAGCATTCCCCAGAGATTACAAAGAGAGTTGGATGGTACAGCATTCCCCAGAGATTACAAAGAGAGTTGGATGGTACAGCATTCCCCAGAGATTATAGAGTGTTGGATGGTACAGCATTCCCCAAAGATTACAAAGAGTGTTGGGTGGTACAGCATTCCCCAGAGATTACAAAGAGTGTTGGGTGGTTTAGCATTTTCCTGAGCTTAGAGTACAGCATTTCCCCGAGCTTACAGGGAGTATTGTATGGTGCAGCATTTCCCCGAGCTTACAGGGAGTATTGTATGGTGCAGCATTTCCCCGAGCTTACAGGGAGAGTTGGATGGTACAGCATTTCCCAGAGATTACAAAGATAGTTGGATGGTACAGCATTCCCAAGAGATTACAAAGAGTGTTGGGTGGTTTAGCATTTTCCTGAGCTTAGAGTACAGCATTTCGCCGAGCTTACAGGGAGTATTGTATGGTACAGCATTTCCCCGAGCTTACAGGTAGAGTTGGATGGTATAGCATTTCCCCGAGCTTACTGGGAGTGTTGGATGGTACAGCATTTCCCCGAGCTTACAGGGAGTGTTGGGTGGTACAGCATTTCCCCGAGCTTACAGGGAGTGTTGGGTGGTAGAGTATTTCCCCCGAGCTTACAGGGAGTGTTGGGTGGTAGAGTATTTCCCCGAGCTTACAGGGAGTATGACTGAAAAGCAACAACTAAATTCATATTTATGGAATTCTATAAAAGAATACCTTGAAAATTGACGTCACAACTTAAAAATGTACAATATCAACATATTAATGACAAACTACAATTAATTATTTGCTTCATTTTATTTTTTTTTTTCAAAGAGAAAATAATCTATCAAGTCACAGGTTTTTGCTACTTAAAAAACGAAAATATAACAGGGACTAATTTGCTTCAGCAAATACTTGTATCATTTCCACCGGTGATGAACTCCTGAAGAACAATGGACTTAGACCAGTCCAAATGTGTCTTTAGGGGAGAATGTGTTAATCAGTATGACCTCCAAGAATTTTAAGATAGAGAAAGATTAAATTATTAGTTATCTTTTGAACCAAGTAAATAAAATGTATAGGTATTTTAACCATTTAGGAGAAGCTTGACTGAACATTTCTTCAACGCCATACTTTTATTCATGAAAAATACATAGTAGGTCACTGCATATTGCTTATAAAATTAATGGTAAAAATGAAATTTGTCAAAGAATTATACATTTCCTTTTCAGTACTAATTAAATATTTGGTGTGGTGACTTAGAAGTCAAGACCTCACTCAGAAATCACAAATTTGACTTAGAATCTCATATGTGACTCAGAAATCACAGACCTGATTCAGAAATCTCAAATGTAACTTTGAAATCACATACGTGACTTGGAAATCACAAATTTGACATGGATATCAGACGTGACTCAGAAATCACAAATGCGACTTAGAAATCAGACGTAACTCGGAAATCACAGAGGTGACTTAGAAATCAGACATGACTTAAAAATCACAGATGTTACTCAGAAATCAGACATGACTGGAAATTAGACAGGACTTAGAAATCACAGACATGACTGATATCATAGGTGATTCAGAAATCACAGACATGACTCTGATATCACAGGTGACTCAGAAATCAGACATGACTCTAATATCACAGGTGACTCAGAAATCACAGACATGACTCTGATATCACAGGTGACTCAGAAATCACAGACATGACTCTGACATCACAGGTGACTCAGAAATCAGACATGACTCTAATATCACAGGTGACTCAGAAATCACAGACATGACTCTGACATCACAGGTGACTCAGAAATCACAAAAATTATATAGAAGTTGCAGATGTGACTCAAAGATCACATACATACATCGGTATCTTTGAATATTAAAACTCTTGGACCATAGGTAAAAAAACAAAGAAAAAACATTCCTATTAACTATAAATCTGAAATAAAAAGTATTAGCTAGAAACATATAGTACAGGATAAAACAACAACACAACTACTTGTTGGAATGAACAAATTAATATTTCATAAATATAGTGTTTACAAGTCTACAATGCACGAACAGATTACTGAAAAATATTGGGATAATCATATTACAAACAACATTGAAATCGAGTATAAAACAATAAACATTTTTAAATAAACAAAACAAATATATTTTTGCAAGAAGAACAATTACAGATTTCAGTCTTCAGTTTTCAATGAACCGCTACATTCTTGTGATGTTTTCACTTATGGAAAAAAGAAAATACTTCAAGTAAGAACAAACTGTGTTCAAATACAATACAGGGTAATATGATTTTTTTAGCATATTCATAGACCGTGTTCCTGATGTTTAAGATCGTGATACAACTCGGAAAAACTCTCTTAAAATCTTATGGTATACTGTGGTATCTTTTTATCAGGAATCTCAATATTTGAAATTATCATACTACAAAATAATTTTCTTTATATATTCTCTCCTTGTCTGACTGTTAAATACATAATTATATCAGTTAAATAGATGATAAATGTACATTATATAACATAAAGCTTTGTGTACAATATGACGTGCTAACTCCTTGCTTCAGAGTCGGATTTTGATTATAAAATCTTGGACTTGTCAACTTCCTGTTTACAAACTGCTAACATATTGTCAAGAAGGACTTACTATAATGGTATATAGAGAAACGAGGACAGACACATCAAACCAACGTCAGGAGATTGTATTCTCATAAAAATAACTGGTTAAAGTAATGGTTTTATTATCAAATATGAATATGACACGAAAGTGTCTAATTTGGGGATCCATTTAACATAATGTTCAAACGATATACAACTAAAATAAAACGAAAACAAGAAGATACACATGGAAAACATTAAAAGTCTTTAATCAAAATGTAAATTATCATACATCATCTTTTACAAAAAAAAGAAAAGAAAAACACAAAAAAGAAACTGCCAAAATATTTTCCATTAGCTTCATCCAAGGGTTTAACAAATCCAGTTTAAATATGCCTACTTGAGCAGCATGTACCTTGTTTACTTCTTGCTTTTCTTTTTCTCCTGTAAATAAATCAATTCATATTTATTCATGCAAATCAAATTAGCTGAATGGTCATCACATTATTTGTCAATCTTCTACATAGACATATAAGGGATTTTCCACACTCTTTTGGGAATGGGGCCAGGGCCATTTGAATTGGAAATATGATGATTGTTTGTTTATTTTTGTTTAACGTCCCACTCAAGAATCTCTCACTGATTTGGAGACATCACCAAATGCCGGTGAAGGACTTCAAATTTTGGCGTATGCTCGGCACTTATGGCCATTGAGCAGTGGTTATTTTATTAAAATTGAGTACCGTATTTTATGGCCTATAGGTTGATGTGGGGGATAGGTCGAATGACCGATTTATGGTAAAAATCTAGGTTTAAGTATTAGATAAGTCGAAGTGGAATGTAGGTCGATGTTGAAAACATGAATGGGAGAACCGTTTGTGTTTAATAACTGGTGCTAAAACGATGGTAACCTACCAAAATAGTCAGAGTAATAGGCCTATTTTACTGCACATTATTAAAAAAGAGTGATTAAAAAGTTAAATAGTTGCACTTTATCATACTTAACATCACTTATATTACTCTTGTGTACTGATTATGTATATGTATACATTGCTATTATGTTATCCATCAAATCATCATTAAATTCTTTACAGTATGCCGTTAACACAAGTGACCTCAATCCTTGTCTTATCTTTACATTGACCTAAATTATTATGTAACTGCAATTGTCGAACAGTTAAGTACTCAAGGTTTAGTGTCAATTAATTTATATAACACTTTTTCCAAAACTTTCCCAACTTCAAAGACTGCCACGCGATTCTTATTAGTTAAAGGTCACGTTCCAGTGAACACAGCTTGTAGAGTCCTGGAAGTCTGAATGAAGACTTCAACTTCACAGCGGAATGCTGAGATAAGGGAATCATTCAAAAGTATAAACTGAACGGTATACATATAATGTAAACAATGTATTTTTATTACACAGTTTCTGACACAGTCCTGATTCCCAATGATATTGTAACTTGAAAGATCATTATTTTGTCTCTTGATTATGAACACAGTGCATTACACACACACGAGGTCACATTTAAAAGTTCTTAAGTGTAAATACAAATGAGTGTTTGGAGTAGGCCCCTAGATTATCCTGTGGAAAATGTTGAATTACAATGTTAAAATGAGGAATTGCAGATACAAGTTAAATATTTCACTAAGATAAGTTGATGCGGTGAATAGGTCGAGGTCACAACTTAGGAGAAAAAAATATCGGCCCCTATAATAATGTGAAAAAATGCCATCTTATTCTCATATGATCTCTTATTATCAAAACTTTATTCGTGTAATTGAAGGTGAAGGTACAGTCATAGAAGATTTAATTCCCAAGCAAATGGATGCTATTACAATGCCCAGTCACAAGTTATACCTTTGACTTCAAAGGTAGTGACAGGTTCTTCCTCACATGCTCAGCTCAAGAACTGAAGGTCTAGGGACTCTTAGATGAGACCAAAGGTTGAGGTACCAATCCCATGACCGACATGGATCATTTAAATTACCATTAGTCCAATGTACAATTCACAATTTTGAGCACTTCACCAAAAGTTCGTGATGTCACCATATAGGTATAACATCCTTCATTTTTTGTTGTTTGTTGTTTTACATCTGACCAAAAATTGTTCTTATAATTCCATTTACTTGCATACCTGATAATTTTATATTCCTGTTTAATGCATAAGTACTCAAAACACAAAACCATTTCCTATCTCTCATATGTAAAATATCCCTTTTAATTGCCAAAGGTTAAACCAAGAATCCCTGTTAATTGCATAAACTTGTCTTCAAAAATGTAGAAAAATGTACTGGGCCTGAAGTCACCAAATTTACTCAATACTCAAGCTCAACATTTATCTTATTATTTTGACTATATAATAGTTTGTAAAAAATTTGGGTTTGAATGATTAGGAAACATATTATCAATTTTCATCATTCACATATACATTTTTGCATCACACTTATGAATGAATAAATATGTTGAGTATGGTACTCAAAATTCGAGTATGTACGCAAGGAAAATTTTAATATTTCTGAAGTTTTCTGCAAATAATAAAAAATTTTGACAATTGTTTACAATTATACACCATCAATATACAAACATGTCCAGTTAAAGAATAATTCTGCATATTTTTACCCTAATATCATGAAAAGTTAGTGGAGCTTGAGTACTGAGTAAATTTGGTGACTTTGGGCTCTGATCCCGGTAAAAGGTTATATGTGGAAATACTAACAGAAACGAGAACATACTAAACTATGTTTTATGAAAATTTAGCTTTTATGACATCATTTTACCCTAATAATTAATGAAAATCAATTACTAGTGTACCTAAGACTATATATAGTATTTTATATATATAAATAAAAGGACCAGATGAACATAAATAATCAATGTTCACTTACGTACACATAACACCATAACATAGTAAGCTTGTGACTAAAAAGTAGGTCAAATGACGTCATCTAGGTTAAAGATCATGGTACCACCTGACAGACCCTGATCATAAGGATTGCAATGTGAAATATTAAAGCTCTGTCTCTTATATTTCAAAAGTTATAGCATGTTTTGAAGTTTTTATCCACAAAGGCAACTGGTGATGCCAGAGTATGCCATTAACTCTCCAAACATTTTGTCCCACTGAGCTAAATCACTTTATAATTACACTTGACAGGTTACAAGGGTCTGTGTTTTGTCAGCCAATTCATAGTTAGACAGCTTCAATGATTCAGTTATATTTCTTCTTACTACAATTAGATGTCATTTCACAGAGTTACACCCATTTCTGTCTGACAAAACAGGCCTTCATGACATTTCTTTTCAACTTCGGAAATCATACATACCTTATTTGCCAGAATAACAAGCAGGTGGCGGAACATATTTATAAAGTCCAAGAAGAGATCAACTCCATGCCTGCAAAGGAGAATAATTTTAGATATCTTATTATGTAATTACATAAATTTACAAATATAAAATGACAGATTTTGCCCCTGGTTATTTACACCCTTTTACAAGAGACAACATATTCTCCCTGTCTTAAAATCACTCAAAATCACTCTAGTCTGCTGGATGGCGTGTATTTCCGATGCTCAATTATTTAACTTGAAGAGCCGGTCTGGTTCAGTCGATAGCGCACTTGACTTTTCATCGTGAGGTCATGTGTTCGAGTCCAGCCGGCAGCAGGTTGGTTTCCTGGCTTTTAAATGAGACAGTTAAAACCGAGGTCCTGTGTCAAAATAGGTCTTGGCATGTTAAAGAACGCTCACTACTCAGTGGTCGTAAGTGCCGAGCATAGGCCAAAATTTGAAGTCCTTCACCAGCATATGGTGACATTTCCATATGAGTGAAAGATTCTTGAGTGGGACATTAAACAACAATAAGCAAACAAACAAATATTTATCATGAAAATTTTGTTTCATGTTAAATTCTCCCACTTATCTAAAGGGGAAAAATTAAATCAGGGCAAAAATGTCCAGGTATGCCGTATCTGTTTTTAACTCATTCACCCTTAAAGAAACATTTGGACTGGTCTAAGTCATTAGTTTACAGAAGAGTCCATTGATTTTCAGGCGACGATGAGTTAAGGTCTGTTTGTGACAGAATTGCATTAAAAACCCAACCATCAGAATAAATTGCTGTTTTATAAACTAATCAGTACAAATCTTTACATTGATACGAACCAGATATAATCTTCATCACCCATGCGTCTTTTCTCGACAATCAGTTGTGTGTCATAAAGGACAAACCCACAGAAAATTAGTAGTCCAAGATACAGATAAGCCTGAAATAAAGGACAAAAAAAACTGAAAGCTTCAATTTTTATGTTTTCATTTTGACAACATGACATGGAAATATTTATTCGATATCACAATTTTCCCAAAAGAAAAATATTTAAAGTTTTATTTAAATAATCTAAATTAGAACAGAAGAACAGAGCTTTTTTAAAGAGAAAGTTTGCCAGTTGACTTGCAGAAAGCCAGGATACATTGTAGATGGCGTCTCTCCATTAAAGTGATATGAGCTGTTGTAGGTGAAAAATTTTACATGCCAATTTTATGTAATAATTTATCTCGTACATATCCCAAAGAGACCATCTGGTGGTTAGAATTACAAATGTATGCATATAATTGCAACAATCTTGCCAAACGTGACCTGTAATACCAGGTTTTATTGTCCACCATTAGTCTTAGCATTGCAAATTAACTTGTTTATGAGGAGTACCGAGTGTCCAATAAACATGTGCCATTTGAAGTTTATATATATTCTGTTCTTATCAACCTTTGTGTTTATTTTCGTACATCATCATTCCATACCGAAATCAGGCAAAGTTAGTTTTATCTATCGTTTTAAAAAAATTGCTTCTGAAACTGTCCATGTGTCGGGTATATTGGGAGATCTCTTCCCATATATATAGTTGTCCTATCGTATTTTTGGTTATATCATTATTGATGCATAAAACTGGAACATGGCAGCACGATTGTAAAGCATGAGATATGCATAGTTTTAACAGTTATGTTGTTTTGGCAGCACGATTGTAAAGCATGAGATAAACATAGTTCTTACAGTTATGTTGTTTTGGCAGCACGATTGTAAAGCATAAGATATGCATAGTTTTAACAGTTATGTTGTTTTGGCAGCACGATTGTAAAGCATGAGATAAACATAGTTCTTACAGTTATGTTGTTTTGGCAGCACGATTGTAAAGCATGAGATATGCATAGTTTTAACAGTTATGTTGTTTTGGCAGCAAGATTGTAAAGCATAAGATACCCATAGTTTTAACAGTTATGTTGTTTTGGCAGCACGATTGTAAAGCATGAGATATGCATAGTTTTAACAGTTATGTTGTTTTGGCAGCACGATTGTAAAGCATAAGATATGCATAGTTTTAACAGTTATGTTGTTTTGATTTGGCAATGTCAGCAATCATTTCAGGATAACATTAAAGATTGGAAAAAATTCTTTTAGTTACCTGGTATTTTTATTCGTGTATTCATCCAATTTGATTCAGGTATTTAAAATAGCATTGAAAAGCACATATTTTACATAATACTTTCCAATAAAAACATGTCCTGTATATTAAAAGTAAATATTGAAAAATTAAAAATAGGCCAACTTTAACAAACGCAGATTGTTTTAAGGGCCCAGATTGCTGACAGACCAAGCGTGTAAAGGACCGAGATCCTCTTGACCCAATTACTAAGCACATTTGATAAAGCGAAAGAGTTATCTGAAAGTGAAAGGGCACTGTATATGTAAATACAGCCGGATAAGGTTAAGGTACGGGAAAACTTTAATTCTAATAAAACAAATGATTTCAAAAGAAGATTTTTTATAATGTTTCACATATTTGATAATGTATTAGAACACCCATTTTGTCATATTTTCTTCTATATGTCATGGGACAAAAATCATCATTGTGACAGCTTATATTGCTTTAAAATGTGGCCATCACAAAATAACTGAAAATTTGTTGCATGTTACATAAAACACAATTTTAACACAAAAATAGCCTGACATTAATGTTACCACTTAATTCTAAGTTATTAAAATTTAAATACTTACATCAAAAATCAAGCTGGATCGGAAAAAAATGTTCAAAAGTCCAGCGAGCAACAGCCAACTCAAAGCAGACATCAAAAACCCTAGAATGAAGAGAAAACAGTCATTCCATTGAAGACAATATTTAGTGCTCAGAAGGGGCTGGAAACGCTGTGGTGCACTTAAAATATAACAAATCAATAGACCTTTTTCCAGTTGTTCCATTCCGTTTAGGTTTGTCAGAATAATTTGTACTCTGGTCATGTGACTTCAACAGAAAAAGGGATACAATCACATCCAGTTTCATAACATTAACACTAAAGATATTCATTGATATCTTAATTCATCTATGAGGAATAAAGTTTTGCTGTAAAGCTAACTTTCCTGTAGGCCACTTTTCAAATCTGCGCCTTATCACTGCATAATATACATATTCAAGGTCATATATACAATAGAAGGACAAACATGAGTTCCCACATATGTATTTCAAGATATATTCTTAGTCATACAGCATCTGTTTGATTTTGTCTATGAATTTAATAAATGAAAATGCCCCGTTTAACCCTAGAAATCTGGGCCTAATTTTGATTATATTTTCTTGAGTTTACATACATCAATTACTTTAATATCAATGGTTTTATTTTCATACTTATGAATTACGTCATAAATCCATTCATTATCTTTGTAATAAACATCAAAATAGCATTGTTATAATTTTATTGTAATGAAGAATGATGTATTTCTCCTAAAATAAAAAACAGACTGCAATAGAATTTCTAGCATATGTGTACCAAAACCTCAAATTTTGGTGAATCAAGTTTTGTTAAAATAGGATAAAGGGCAAATTCTAAAAAAGTTATTAAAAAAACACAAATTTACTAATAATATATAGTGAAAATAAATTGTGGGAACTCATTTATATCCTACTAATGTACATAGACCTTTTAATGATAACTGTGGTTCTGTAACTTTGAGGGAATAAAAGATACAGATTCTCAAAAACTGACGCCAAGAAACAATCAGTTACTATAATGACATCTATATTTTTGTGGGTATCTCTATCATTTATTCCCTCAAAGTTACAGGATCACAATCATCATGAAAGGGCCTACTAGTTGCCTTACCAGAAGTGACACAGTAATACTGTTTGATTTGAAACTGCTTACTATTTTGACAAACCATGACGGAATGGAACAACTCAAAAAAGTTACCTTGTCAAGTATTTTATACATATCTGCATTTCTCTTTTGAAGTGATGAGAGGTGAAAAAGGAAGAAGAGAATAAGGCAAAATAGAAAATTCATATTGCCACAAACATTCTTTCTGGAATTTTTTTTTTTTTTCATCAGCCTTTGAGAGATTCATTGTTTTACAGTTATCATAAACCTGATATAAGAGAATGGAAATGGGTCAGAGAAATGGAATTGGACCCCTAAAGATACAATTGGACTGATCTAAGTCATTGATTTATAGAAGAGTCCATTGTTTTACAGGGGTTCATGATTTAAGAAATATTAATACTGACAAAAGTCTATACATCCAAGCTGGTTATGAAGATTTTGTCCCAATCACCAGGATAAGACAAGGGGAGATAACTGCTATATAATAAGCTTCAAATAATGTTCCATTAGACTGATTCAATATGCAGACATGTCAAATCAATACATGAATGCATATGCATTAAAGGGAAATAACTCATAGATTTTTCATACTGTCAAATTTATTTTTGCTTTCTTTTGGTATTTCTGATTGAATAGATGTTACCTTAATCTCCATCACAGCATGATGAGTAAATCTACTTCTATATATGTACAAGTAGAACATTTAAAAGTAATGCCAAGTGCTTTGCTTAAACTAGAGTTTTACAATCCTCAAGCTAGAAGCCAAGCATTCTGTGAATATTGATAATGATTAAAATATCTCTCCTACCTTCACCTGTTTGGGACTAAAAAGAGGCTAAGACTTCAAAAGTCAATTGCCAGGACAGGTGAGTAAAAATAAAGTCTAACAGGATACATGAAGTATATCCTCAAACAAAATGTTGCTATGACCTTAAAGGAGCATTAGCTGTGTTTAACAAAAAACATTATTTGGATTTTTTGTACTACTTGTACTTAATAAGAGCTATACACAGGATAAACTATGAGCAATCTGCACCTCTACCACTTGCTGAGAATTTGCTTAAACCAAAATTTTAATCAAAATGTTGAGTCAGACGGATATTGTCAATCTATAGACCGAACCTGCTTTGCAATCCCGCCAAAAATTAATAACAAGAACCTGTCCTAAGTTGTGTTCTAAAGATGAATAAAATATACGTATAAATAGCTTACCTCCCATGTATAGGAATGTTCTGTCTGTGTTGTACAAAGCTGCTAGAGAGAAACTGACAAACACAACTGTAGCTCCCATAAAAGCTGTCACAATTATGCTGAAATATACATAATAAGAAAATCAAAATGATGCAAACCTTAAAGGAACATTAGCTGTGTTTTACAAATAGTAAAAGTAGAAATAATCTAAATAATTCTTGTTGGTAAACACAGATAATGCTCCTTTAAATATATGAAGAAAGTTAAAAACAAGATGTGTTTGTGAAACACAAATGCCCCCAGTCTCAACTGTATCACAATCCAAACTTTAAATTTTGCAATGTCCTACATTTTGACCCCACCCCCAGGGGCATGTGATGTCAGTGAAGTGTGAGCAACCCTTAGGTGAACTTCAGTTACTGTATCACAATCCAAACTTGAAATATTACACTTTATGTGTAAGCAAGACCAAATTACGGACCGACAGACAGACCGACAGAAGATTCAAACATTACATGCCCCCGACAGACCTTTCGATCAGGCCTGGAGCATATAAAGTTCAGTCAAGATCTTTACTAACAAACATGTATCTTGATAATGTGATATCTCACGAGTTCAAAAAGATCCAGCAAACTTGTGAGATCCTTGTACACATTCTAATTTGATGATTTTATGGTGAATAGGGAGAACTATAGGCAAAGGATCTATATCCATTGAGGAAATTAGATAAGTTAGACATCACTGGGGGCCATATTTCTTGACTGTGAAGTTGGTTAAGTTGTTGGTTCCCCTCCTGTTATACATTTATAATACTACAATGGCCATGTCTACTGACAATGGGTGGACAGATCTGTATCACTTCTAGGCGGGGGCAGAGTAAGCTTCTAATTATCATACGGACACTTCCAATCAATTTTCTACCAGGAAATGCTTATGGTGCATAAGGTAAAATTTAAACTGAAGAACGAGTTTACAAGACTACATTGGTCTGGTTGATCATTGAATGAATATACAGTCAACCACATCTACTCCCACACTTGATATAATGCTGTGTTTAGATAACTGTGTAAAATTAATGGGCTCAATGAATAATGGGAAGTCAGCAATAATATTAACTGATGAAAATATTGATAACTAGAGCTGTCCTAAAGAGATGAATACCCCCGTGGTAACCTTAACCTTGTAAATATCACTTGTGTCACATTTTGTAGTGTTTTATCAAAATGAATGAAAATGACAATCTCTAAATTCGTCAAAAATATATATTCCAATTTCTATGAAAATATCAAACTTGAATTATACATCCATGTAGATCACTCAGATGCAATTAGTTTTTTTAAATCCATACAGCATTTCTGGAGGAAAATATTTTTAAAGAGGGGTACCACCTGGGGTCTACCTTGGATTTGACCAAAAAAAAATGCTAACTTGGTAGAGGACATTGAGTACTTGTTCCCTATAAAGTTTCATCAAAATCCTTTCAGCAAATTTTTGAGAAGTCAAAAATGAGAAGAAAAGTTAATGGACAGACGGACGGAAAAATGACCAACAACAGGAGATCGGAAAAGTTCACCTGAACTATGGTACAGATGAGATATAAATGGGGTCATTTCTGTGAGACAGAGTCCAAGTGTAGCAATCAAATTTATTTTTATTTTTTGTTCTTACCTTGGATCAATTTGAATGACATGGTCAAGGAGGGGTCCAAGTGACATACCTAAAATAGAAATAAGAATAAAACTTGAACAATGGAACCTGTCTTGAGAGACCACCCATCTGCCACTCAAGTGGTCTCTAACAGGTAGTCCCTTAAAAAATGATTTAACGGAGTGGCTCTCGGAATGTAGTCTCACAAGACAGGTGCTCTCTAAAGACATGTTTCACTGTACACGAAAACTTGCTGCTTGAAAATTTTCATTTCATGTTTTAGGCAATAACTTCAAAATTGAGTTTACATATCTACATCAACTTTAAATCTATATGAATAATTGTTTTTATACAGTTTTTTTTTAAATTCCGTGTAATACTGTGGGCATTTCCGTGGGTTGTTAATTACGTGACTTTCCTGTGCAAACCATACACGAGGAGGATTTCTACACTATGTCATATAAAGATACATGTAATATTCTTAGCACAACTGTGGGACCAATGGCTTTCACTTCTTAAATGCAACCCTTTCAATGTCCCAGAGACATTTTTTATATTGTTGTCTTACATCCTGCACAGAATTTTACATTTATATTTAAATGTCACCAGTCTTAAGTTAAGTGTCACAAATTCTGACATGCGCTATGGACTGACGCAATTGCAGTGAGGCTTCTTAAGTGTGCCATGCCTTGTGACACAGGTCCTCAGTTTTAAGTCTCATCTGAAATAAAAAGAACAGTCACTTCCATTTTATAAGTTTTTGGTATGACCTGGTGCTGGATATCGAACTTGGAACCTTTCGCTTGTATGTCTAGCCCTCTCCCACCATAAAACACACAGAGAACCAAATCAAACCCGAGACCTTCCCCTTGTGTGTCTAGCGCTCTACCACCATAAAGCATACAGGGAACCAAATCCAAGGTCTCTTGCTCTCAAAGATTTGAAACATTATAAGACTTTTACAACACACATTTACATCACAGTACACTCTGTATATTTCTTTTGTTTTTGAGTATACAATAACTTATATAAATTTACAACCTTGAGACTGCTTAGATATTGTTAACAGACAATACAAGATTTAACTACAACTGAACAGTCACTGTCTCAGCCGTAGGCAGTTCTCTTTGATCTTGACTTCACTTTGTGTATTAGTATTGAACACCTATTCATTTTGTTATCAGTACTGGTGCTGCAAACATGACTCATGAGATAAAAAACAGTATAAACCATAGGTAAAGATAGAAATAAAAACTTCAAATGTTCAAGTCATTACAACACTAACTGACTGCTGGTTAATGATCTGTACACAAAAGAAATTGTACAAGAATTTGATCTTTAAATAGTTTCAACATCAATCTTACACATGGTTACAACAACTACAATAAAACATTATAGAATGAGAGAAGCAACATTTGGGGAAATATCAACCACACTTAGATAAACTATAAATGTCAAGGATTACCATTAGAATTGTTAACCTGTCCTGTAGGGCAAGTAGTCTGGCAATCTACTGGCAAGTGTCACTTGTCCGCAGGCAAATGTCACATGTCCACATGGGCAAATGTCACTTGTCACATGGGCAAATGTTACTGGACCATAGGTAAATGTCACTTGTCCACAGGCAAATGTCACTTGTCACATGGGCAAATACTGAACCACAGGTAAATGTCACTTGTCCACAGGCAATTGTCACTTTTCACATGGGCAAATATTACTGGACCATGGGTAAATGTCACTAGTCCATTAGAAAATGTCACTTGTTACATGGGCAAATACTGAATCACTAGCAAATGGTACTTGTCCATAGGCAATTGTCACCTGTCCACAGGCCAATGTCATTTGACCACAGGCAAATGTCACTTGTCCACATGGGCAAATGTCACTTGTCCACATAGGCAAATATCACATGTCACTTTGGTAAATGTTACTGGACCATGGGTAAATGTCACTATTCCATTGGAAAATGTCTCTTGTCACATGGGCAAATACTGAACCACAGGTAAATGTCACTTGTTCACAGGCAATTGTCACCTGTACACAGGCAAATGTCACTTGACCACAGGCAAATGTCACTTTTCCACAAACAAATAATTTTTAAAATCAGCATGACTACTACAGGCAAATGTCACTTGTTACATGGGAAAAATGCTGAACAACGGGTAAATATCACTTGTCCATAGGCAAATGTCACTTGTTACATGGGCAAATACTGAACAACGGGTAAATGTCACTTGTCAATAGGCAAATGTCACTTGTTACATGGGTAAATGCTGAACAGCGGGTAAATATCACTTGTCAATAGGCAAATGTCACTTGTTACATGGGTAAATGCTGAACAGCGGGTAAATATCACTTGTCAATAGGCAAATGTCACTTGTTACATGGGTAAATGCTGAACAGCAGGTAAATATCACTTGTCAATAGGCAAATGTCACTTGTTACATGGGCAAATGCTGAACAATGGGTAAATGTCACTTGTCCATAGGCAAATGTTAATTGTCCACAGGCAATTCTCACTTGTCCACATGGGCAAATATCACTTGTCACATGGGAAAATGTTACTAGACCATGGGTAAATGTCACTTATCCACAGGCAAATGTCACTTGTCACATGGACAAATACTGAACCACAGGTAAATGTCACTTGTCCATAGGCAATTGTCACCTGTCCACAGGCAAATGTCACTTGTCAACAAACAAATAACTTTAAAATCAGCATGACTACTTTAAGGTCTTGCCATTCATCTCAATAGATGTCTAGTTTGTGCATTTGTGACCTTCTTGAGTGGTCAATGATTCCAACAGTTAAGTGGTCAATGATTCCAACAGCTTGAGTGGTCAATGATTCCAACAGTTAATTGGTCAATGATTCTAACAGCTTGAGTGGTCAATGATTCTAACGGCTTTCATAGTGCCACTGCATTTGTAAACCCTGACAAAGGTGTCAAACTACAAAACCTTGAACCTTTAACTCATTAACCCCTCAAAAACAATGGACTGTTCTGTAAATCAATGACTTAGACTAGTCCAAATGTGTTTCAGGGTGAACGTGTTAACTTCCATCTAGGCACAGAGGTAGGAAGGATCCTAATGCATACGCTAAAATGATACGCTGGGATGTCTGTGTTGAAATTCCAGCACTCTACAAACTAAGCTTTCCTGTTCACAATAAATATTTGATTTCATATGAAGTGTATACAAACCAGACAAAAATGTGAATCCAGTAAAGATGGCCAAACGTTTTCCTTCATTTTCCTTTGAGTGATGTGTTGCCGCTAACCACAGCATTAATCCAATAGACCCAAGTGATGTCAGAAATCCAGCCTGTTAAAATAAACATAACTGTAAACTGTACATTTTATTATAAAGTTATGCTTGTTTACAAGATGGCAGGCAATTTATTAATGGTGGAAAAGAGATCCTAGTAACACTGTATTGGGAGTTAAAAGACCACTAGCCATCGGAAAGTAAACTGGCAACCTTTCTCAAAAATAATTTTAGAATAGTTTCTAGAAGGACTCAACCCGTACTCACTTGAGACGAGGGACTTCAGCCCATCATATATATATATATATATATATATATATATATGTAAAATGTACACTTTATTTCATGGGTGTTTTTTTTATTTTAGTCTTGAACTTACATGTACGTACCATTCAATCTGTTCAAACGCGTCATTGACTCAGATACTTGTAAAACATGGCAGCCTAGTGGCATATCAAGTTTTCTGCTAATTTCTGTGGAAATGTTGGGTAAAACCAGATGATTTTAAATAAAAAATGTACACTTTATATCATATATATTTGAACATGTAAAATGTACACTTTATATTATATATATATATACATCAGCGTTGGAAGCAAATTGAAAGTGGAGGGGCTAAACCAACTTAAAACACATACACATGCCAGAAACGTCTATGTCCTATGTCTATATTTGCAAAAAAGTGGGGGGGCTAAGCCCCCCCTAGCCCCCCGGTTCCGACGCCTATGATATATATATATATATATATTATACACTGTATGTACATGTAAAATGTACACTTAAAATTATATATATATACGTACATGAAAAATGTACACTTTATATCATATATATATATATATATATATATATATATATATATATATGTACATGTAAAATGTACACTTTATAACATATATATATGTACATGTAAAATGTACACTTAATATCATATATATACGTACATGAAAAATGTACACTTCATATCATATATATATATATATAATATACATTTTATGTACATGTAAAATGTACACTTTATATCATTTATATATATATATATATATATAAAATGTACATCTTATATCATATATATCAGAGTTTTTGAAATCTGCCAGTCTTACCAGCAAAACCGGTAAATTTGACAAAAGTCCGGTGAAATTTGTCAAATGATCAGTGCAAACAACCGGTCAATGTTTGCGTTTTTGTTACTTCTGTGCGTGTGTGTGGGTGTTTTTTTATTTTAGTCTTGAACTTACATGTACGTACCATTCAATCTGTTCAAACACGTCATTGACTCAGATACTTGTAAAACATGGCAGCCTAGTGGCATATCAAGTTTTCTGCTAATTTCTGTGGAAATGCTGGGTAAAACCAGATGATTTTAAATAATCCGTGCCTAAAATAAACTGGTGGCCAGCTCGCCAGATGCGATCACTTAGGTGTCTGGACAAACAGAAGTTAATCAAAGTCTGACAAAGACAAGTAGTTACTGCAGTGTTCTAGGATTCCCATCTCCCGTCACCCGTGGCAAGTCAATATTCGAAACGGGAAAGTCAATTTTCAACCTCGTTAAAGTTAAACAAATAATTAAATAAATACATGCATGATTTTCTTTTATTACTGACTGTAAATTTGTTTTTCTTACAAGAAATAAGACTGCATTTCAGTACGAATGAGGTCAATACCTGATAATTCTCTGCTTCGCAGCCAGGGAAATCCCATTACTGCATTTTTAAAACTAAAATAGATATGATCCCTACGTCATAAAAAATAATTTTATCATCCAATGAAAATTCAGATTTTAATTATATCCGTATTGCTCTTCGTTTTCCGATTTCCATCTTGAACAAGGTAAACTATCAAAGGAAAACTTTGGCGACTTGGAAATAGAGGACGATTTTGAAAACTAAAGAAAAGAAAAAGATCACTTGTATTTAAAACAAGTATATTTTCTTCATTCAAAATTTCATATCATTATTCGGCCGGAAACATGTATCCATTTGAAACGAAAAACACGACGTCTAGAACTTGGGAGAAAGTCCCTTATTTTGACATGAACATCGAGGCCACGGAATCATCGCAGCGGTTGGCTTTGTAAATGTATATTAGGCTTACTTTACCCTATTGTTAATCTATTATCTATTACGATAGATCTATTGAAATCTTTCAAAGTAATTAGAAAAACGTATACATGTAAAACTTAATCCGTTTCAGTTTATAAATCATTACACTTGGGTGTAATGTACAATGTATGTAAACAAGTTTCTGTGTGAAAAGTAATTTTAACATAAACATCAGCTGTTTTACTGCTCTGTCGTATAGTCATTCTCTGGCATATTGTTTTTAGGTCTACTGTTTTATTTTTCACCATGTAGTGAGAATCAAAGTAGATACATGTACATCACTTGCTTTATCAATTCATATTTAGAATTCAATTGATATTAAAAGAGCTTTTGAGCAACTCAAAAAAGTTAATTTAAGAGTGCTAGATTTACAAGTCGTTTAGGCTATTCAGTTTGACTGTTTTTGGTGCCATTGGGCCCCTGTTGCTGTTCAACTGAATGATGACCAACTTTAAACAAATCAAAAAAGAATTTGATGTTCTATTGGGGCAGTTTTTTTGTACTTTTGAATAGCAAGTAACATATTTATGATGTTAGTTTAAAATTAGCCTGCTTGGCAATTAATTACACTTTTTTGGGGAAGGGCGTTAAAATTCAGAAAATGACGAGCATCAGCTTACGGTATTTTATGATCAGTAGATGTTATACACAATCCGTACACAATATACAACACAGACACAAATCTCTAAAAAATGGAATGTTTATTGAATATCTGTAATGTAATGTCTAATATGTGAATATTTAAAGGCCTGGGCTTGTTGTAAATCTACAAAGTGTCAAGTATGGCCCAGTCTGGAGTCAAACTTGCATTTTCTAAGTGATAAAATTTGTTTGACTTGTAAATTTTTAATTGTGGACCAAAATACTGAAGCTAAAATTACAATTCCTGTCACAAACCTTTCCAGAAAATCAGCTTTTAAAGTCAGGCCACCATAAAAAAAAAAATTGTGATTATGCCCAAAGCCCCAAACTAAGGTTTTAGAAGTGGGTTCCGGTTGGAAGACATTTTTTTCTTTCGTTTTTGAAATGTTAATTTGATACAATTCAATAGTTTTGATAAAAACATAAAATTTGTCAGTCAGGGTTTTTCAGGTGGGAAGATCAGGTAACATCCCAGCCTTGTACAGAACTTAAAATGAAATTAACTCATTGACCCCGTAAGTCACATTTGGATCTGCCCATTTTAAAGAATGGTTAAGTCCACTGTTAGAATTCAGGTATTTATGATTTAGAATCAAAATATTATAATAATTTTACATGCAATATGAACTTGTTCACTCCTGAACAACTGGTATGACATTAAACCATACTACATGTATTTATTGATTTGGGTGAGTCTAAATATAACTACAGGGGTTGACAATTTAAAAAGGAAAAAATTAAAACCACTTTTCTATTATATGAATTACATAATATCTATTTCATCAAAAATATTATTATGTTTGAGTATATTTGATCTGGTATGAAAATATACTTTTGTAGCTCCTGGCCACAGGTGACAATAGCCAATTATACATTATCAATGATTCCATCACACCTTTGTCACTTTCTGACCATGTTATATGTACATACATGCAGGGTTTTCCCTGACGCAATAATTCTGCGTATTTACGCGTAAAAATCCTAAATGACGCCTAAAATAAGATCTATTGCGTCCTAGTGGACGCGTTAAATACTTGATGTCTTTCAAGATCGTTTGGGTAAATAAACCAAGCATGCGACCTATTTCTACCAGTTTGCTTCTTTTTTATGTCCATTTTTAATTCTTATGTTCTAGTGCAATTCCACAAGAAAGCCAAGAAACTGAATTCATCATTTTATTTACAATAAAACAGGAAAATATTTACCTCTAATATAGATCTAGAATCAACAAGACAACATCGATCATCACTTTATGGGTACTTCCCGGAAGTATAAAATTAAAGAAGGGATACCAAACCCGACTTTCATTTGAATTATGGAAATTAAAAAATAATAATGAAAGTACTAATAATGGTTATATAAAATGATTTATTTACACAAATGTTTATGTAAATCTTACATATGATAAAGTACTTTAATACTTGAAATGGATAAAATAGATATAACTTTCAAATAAATAAATTTGAGACATCAATTAGTAGGCTACATGTATTTAGTAATTTTTCAGTTTTGCATCTATATATCTAAAAACATGTAATTGTATTACAATTTATAGATTTTTTATATAAAATTTCCATATGATTTCAAATATAGTTAAAACAACTATATTTTATTTAATTTCATGTTTATAGGTTTATAGGGATGTCTGTAATTATCAACAAAATTGCACATTTGACATTCAGTTTAATTCTGATCGAATTGAAGTGGACTGCAAATGGACTCCTAAATTACAAAATGGACTCCTAATTTTGTAGTTGTGGGAGTCCATGGACTCCTCATTTGAAAATCCCAGGGAAAACCCTGTACATGTATAGTACACATAACTATATATATGTTTCCTTGTCACTGATACATACACTTTGCTACAACTTACAAGGCAAAACACACTAGGAGAGATGTCACACAGTGATACTGATACATATATATATACATTTGTATGTAGTCTGGTTTTCAGTGGTGTCACTCTACAGCCATTTAACTTATATAAGTTTATTATAAGTTGTCTGTACACTTGTTGTGGGCTACATGAACCATTGTATGTTCTAAATTTCAACATTAAATATAAAAAATACAGGTATATGTAGCCTTCATTTACCTGATAATCAAAAAGTCTGGAGTAAAACAATGACAATAAGACCTAGATAAAATGCTAATGAATTGATACATGTACATATAGGATGACCTAGAATTACACTAATGATATGTGTAGGATGATGATGGAAAACTACTCTTGTCTAGATCGGATGTGTTACAATGTACGATGTTAGTGTAGGTTTTAATGTTTATACATGTAGTTACATGTACATGTAATACATTTGTACATGTACAACAATGCACATAATTTCTAAGTGTAACTAAAGTTGTTGTTGATTTTGATGACGTTTTCTATATGTTGTATCTGATGCCAATCTTTTTAACAGCGGAGGAAAAACCTGATCTAATATAAATTATAATGCAAGTAAACTGGCAAACTTTCTCACAAAATCAGCCATGGTTCTGGCATGGTCGTAACCTCAGTTAACTGGATTGGGAGACTTGAAGATTGAGAGTTTGATTCTACAGGTATAACCACTCAGCCAATAGGGTTCCAAATGTAAAAAAGAAAACAATGGCAATGGAAAGGTGGATACTGTTCGTATATTACTGTTAATATGAACAAGCTTCACAAAACCAGAGGATAATTAAACTGGAGAAATAAAGTACAGTGAAACTTCTACATAACAATCTCCGTAGGGACACAAGAAAAATGATCTTTATAGGGAGATGGTCTTTATATAGAGGTTGATTGTACAAATATGATATTAATGAGGACAGCAAAAAATACAGTCTTTGTGACAAGGTGGTCTTTATTTGCAGGTGGTTGCTAAAGCAGGTTTTACTGTACATGTATGTTTATATCTTACTGAAAGAAATCATGTCTCATGAAAATCGTCTGAAATACCATCCAGGTACATGGTACAAAACTTGTGGGTAAATCAGTGGACAAATCAGGGACAGGGGTCAACCATCACAAACATTTCCACTTGTCCTGCAGCAGGAAGTGAACTGAAATCTACTTGTGTGAATGCAAAAAAAACTTGTTTGAAAATTGAGTGCTACATTTGTTTTGTGTTTAATTTTTGTCCTCAACAATTTCACTTGTCCTGTGAGACAAGTGAGAAGTACCTGGATTTACTTATCTGCCTCCAAAATGGCTTTGTCCTGGCCAATTGGACAGATGTGATTATTGAGCACTTTTCACAAATGTATTTACCTGTAAAATCTAGACACAAAGGCATTACTTTACTTACCTGCATAATTCTTGTAAACAGGTGGACATACGCTCCTGCAAAAGCAGAGAGCATGGCCACTGCCAATGCTCCATACACTTTCTTTAAATGACTCTGAACATAAGGCTGTCTGTAAAAGGTTAAAATATTAAATTCATACATAGATTCAAATGGAAAAAAAATCTAGGGTCCACAAAATTATCTCTGAATGAAGCTGGACTTTTCAATTTTTTTACAGCTTAAGGCTAAAGTTTAAACAAGATGTTTACATATTAGGAGATAATATATTTTTGGGGGACAGGGTTTTGTACCCTTTCGATTTGGAATTTTATGTTGCAGTGGGGTAAATTTGGGAAAATAAAAAGTAACTATGGTCATTTTACTAATAAACTTAAATGTACAAAACTTGTAATTTATTTAACTTTTTGATAATTGACAATATGGAGTTCATCTTAAGACTTGGAGGTTTTAATTGACCAGTACTTTTAAGTAGTAAGTTTTCCCTTTGTCTGTATACCAAAAGTGAGCTACATGGTGAACATAAAACTACAGACTGATACATAACAAGGATTAAAATTCAGATGATTCAACTTTACAGATATTGATCAACTTACATTGTACATTTTCATTTACAGTTTCTGATATGAAATTTGAAGCTTATTGTTAAAACATTGTGTACACGAAGTTATTATTCATTTATTATTTTCAACAACACGTCAGTTATATTGTGGCAGGTTAAACTGTGTAGACATGTGATACCTTAGCATAATTCTGAAACCTAGATCTAGTCACAATATATAATTGTATTTGTGATAACCAGATGAGAATACACCATTTTCCAGTTCTTGCGTTATCTGTTTTTGGATCCAGATTTTTCTTGTGCTGCTACAAATTTGTTAGCCCTAGCGATTTCAAGTACGTGTACACGAAAATGGTCTATTACATCATGTCATCCTTGTTGTAAATGTTATATTTGTAACTTGAAATTTAATATCCACTTCAGCAGCAGAACACTACACTATATCTAAATTATAATGACTTTTATTAAATCGATAAATTACTTTGATAAGATAGATAGTACTAATTATCTAAAATCAAAAATTATGAACGACATGCCGAACTCCAGTAGGACCCCAGTGGTTAACCACCGGTAAAAAGACTGTGACAATGATGGAGGCAATGATGCGCGTTAATGTAAACCAAGTCTACGCCGAAAGTTAAGTAGGCTACATGACATCCGCTTTTACAGGAAAACAACATGATACATATTACTTTAACTATGATTCTAATCTTAATTTTAATGTATTTTATAGATGTTAGACGAAAAACAAAGACGTAGAATTCCGGAACTCCGATCAGATGTTCATTTTCATTTTGTAACATCTTAAATAAATGTACACTTCGACAGTCTCAAATTCCTGTTCGTATTTTTTATGTACAAACCACAAAACATTGATTATTACATAAATAAGTTACCGCTAAATGTGTACAGGTACTTACGAATTGTATTAAAATGCAAAATTATACTCACAGATTGTCAAATTTAAATACAGACTTCGGTAAGAAATTGCCGTTTCGTGGAACTTCCATTTTGACGTTCTAGAACTAGATCTGGCCGCTTAAATCGCTGTAAAAATGTTATCGGTAAGGCCGCACAAGAAAATAATACAAATCTTAGCCTTTCTTTATATAATACGCCTTAAAAGGAGTAAATAATTTATAGATTTTGATATTTTGATTTTTTAAAACATCACATGCAGAAATTCAAACGATTTGTTGCGTATTTTATTTAAAGACATTTAGCATGACTAGTGACAAATGTGGACACGCCTACATCGACTTTCCAACGAATGAAAAATCGACACAATATGCAAAGGTGATGACGAGCCCGAAACATCTAAAGATGATGAAAGAACAGTTTCAATGACGAATATAGTTCCTGGTAAAATCTCTTTGTCGTAAGCATAAATATTAAGAAAATATATATGATAGTTTCATGCACTTAAAATTATATCTATAACTTTAGGGGAAATGAAACATTTATTGAAAATCTAATTTGCGGTCTTTTCAAAATTACGTTTCAATGAAAATTTCGGAAGGGCAGTAATATCAGCAGCGATATATAAAGTTAACAGTTAATATATAAACAGCGATATATATTAGCTTTATATATCGCTGATATAAAGAATGTTTATATATCGCTGGTGAAATGTTATCGCAGTTATCAAGACTGAGTATTAGATATCTGTTTGAAATAAGATTTTATGTATTCTTTGTATTTTGAATAAAATTAACATTGTATGAAGTGTTAATACAAGAGAATTTCGTTAGCCCCCATCACCTTTTTTGCAAAGATAGACATAGG